>MU254101.1:0-29545 GCA_019669825.1 Calycina marina
AGAGAAAAAAGCTTAAAAGAGGAAAATTGAGGGCTAGAAAAGCCTTTGAAGATGGTGTTTTGGGTCAATCAATCAAAAAGTCAATTCACGAAAAATATTGTAGGTGCCATCCGATATGGGACCAACTGAGAAGACAATGAAAGCAATGGAATCGCGAGAACTCGGAGATGATATTCCAGCCCCAGAATATGCTGCCAAGTACAATGTAGACCAAGTGACGCTGCGTCAAAGATGGAGGGGTGTCCAAGCTCCGAGGGAGACTGTGACGAACATAGTCACTATGACACGTGCTTAGGGTAGAGGCTACAAGGATATAGCTGATTTAGGACTAGTGCAGTACAGTTCAGTAGAGCTTTGTGGATAGGGGCGGTTCTTCTCTTTCTCTTCTTTTCTCTTTAGCTTGTTATTCTATAGTGTTATTCTATAGTATTATTCTATAATACTCAATACACTTTTCTTTGCAGCTTTAGCTCTTAGTGACGTTCATCACAGAGACCAAAAGCATTGCACAACAACAAAACCTCACACTACAACAAGAGCTAGGGCTTGTAGAATATATCAAAGAGCTCACTCATCTTGGGATCCCACCTACAAGAGACATGGTACACAATTTCGGCAGTGCAGTGGCTGAGAAGGACCTATCTTAGAGCTGGGTGCAGCGCTTCCTCAACCGATACTGCGACCATCTGGCATCACGTTGGTCAGCGGGATTGGACCGCAACCGCCAACAGGCTGATACTTTAGACAAGTACGACGCGTATTTTGATCTCCTGCACTCAAAAATGGACGAGCATAAGATAGAGCAGCGTCTCTCATACAATATGGATGAGAAGAGCTTCATGATAGGTGTAGAAGGCAGGTCAAAGAGATGGTTCAGTAAGGACGTTTTCAGTCATGGAGGCATTAAAGAAGCCCTACAAGACGGCAACAGAGAGTGAATTACTACTCTCTGTACAGTCTGTGCTGACGGGACTACGCTGCCTCCAGCTCTGATCTATGAGGCGATGAATGATAATATACGGGACAACTGGGTGGAAGATATATAGTCCGGTGAACACCAAGTTTATGTCTCCTCATCTCCCACTGGCTGGACAAATAATTGGCTAGGATTAACATGGGTGAAGGACGTATTTGATGCCAACGCTAAGGCCAAATCTCGGATGAAATGGCGTAGTCACATTACGCGCGAATTAATCGACTACTGCATCAAGAATCGTATATTTCTGTCCATACTACCCGCCCATTCTACCCACCAAGCTCAGCCACTTGATGTAGCCATGTTCAGGCCTCTCTCAGCTGCCTATTCGTCTGAACTTCGACAGCAACAGTATCGATCACTAGAGCTTCCTCCAGTGAAGAAAGCCAACTTCTTTCCACCATTCTGGTCAGCCTACACCTCCTCATTTACTGAGAAGAATACACTCTCCTCATTTGAAGATACTGGCATTTGGCCTATAGACCAAAGCATTGTTACAAAGAAGTTTCAGCCTTCTACCCCACCTCAAGAGAGTGGGAATACAGCCTCATCTCATCTCTCTCCAAGTGATTGGCAGCGTATGGAACGACTGCTGAAGGATGTAGTGAAGGATGGTACTGATGAGGCAGTCAAGAAGCTCGAAGCGTCGTTGCACCGCGCCTCCGCTCAAAACAAGCTTCTACATCATCAAAACGAGGGGTTACTTGCATCGCTTGACACCAAAAATAAGCGTAAGAAGAATGGACGAAGCCTCCCACTTAAAGGGAATCGTAAGCTTGATGGGGAGGCTACATTTTACTCTCCTCGTTCACTTAAGAAAGGCGGGGCTGAACAAGCAGCAAAGGATGAAGCAGAAGCTGCAGAACAGCTCAAAAAGGTTGGGATGAAGAAGCTTAGGGCTGCTAATACACTATACAACAAGAAGATTGCCCAAGAGAAGCGTGACAAACGAGAGAAAGATAAGGGGGCGAAGGAGAAGGAGAAGGCAGCAAAAGCGCGGCGCAAGGCAGACGCGAAAGCAGAGAGAGACCGCCAGAAAGCTCTCCAAACTTCACAAACAGGCAAGCTTAAAGCTTTAAGACCACTGCCTAAGCAGCAGAATCGTCAGAAGCGTCAGAGGCAAGTGGATGGACGTGCAGCTTCAAGTGTAGCCCCAAGTGCCGCACCACCACCACCTTCACACGTGACTCGTTTAGGCCGCAACACCAAGCTCCCAGCGAAATTCAGATAGCAAAAATTGTTCGCAAGGGTCTATTTAGCAGAACACCAGAATGTTAGCTGTACACAACGTTGTGGTGTGGCTCCACAGCTTCAATTTTGATGGGATTGTGATGTTGGTGGTCTGTCGTTACGCGAAGTCGGTCGACACGCGAACACCGACGTTATGGCTTTGCCATCTACAAGTGTGCTCAAAAGATCTTCGATGGCTTGGGAACCATTTGCAGTGTCTCACATGTCTTTGACGCAGAAGCAATTGGCGCTTGGAAGGGACTCCAAAAGGTTCTCGGAGAACACACACTTAGGAATCGACGAATATGGATATGCATTGATAGCACCTCAGTCACCTGGTGCATGAGAGGCAACGCCTCAAAGTCATCACAGTGGGCCATTCACGAATTTCAAGACGCTATGCAAGCTTGGGATATAAGGATTGAATGGTCCCCAGGACATATGGGCATTGAGGGGAATGAAGAAGCAGATATGTTAGCAAACATTGCGGGGGATCCACGGTCTCCCAAGTGGACTGAAGACCATTCAGCACTACAGCCCACTGTTTCTGGGGTACGAAGTCTAGCTAGACAAATTACAAAGACAGCGACGGCGGAGTGGTGGACGACCGTCGAGCCTAAGCTATCTGACAGATATAGAAAATGGTCCTTTACTTATGAGGTGAAACCACTGAAGGAGCTAGATCTCCCCCGCTCAATCTTCCATCGACTTCTTGAAATACGCACAGGACATGGGGACTTTGACTGGTACCATACAAAGTTCAGTCACGACGACGCGGTGCTAGACTGCAGCTGTGGCATGAAGAAGACGCCAGATCATTTGGTCCATTGTCGCAAGACATTCCGATACTGTTGGGAATACTGTACCAAGGCCTTATGCCCATGTAAGCACGCTGAGTCAGCACCTAGTATATCAGCCCCAGGGGGTGCAGGAATTGATGCGCGGGCTGATTTTTAGCGAGATCACCAAAACAACCACTCCTACCTACTCCCTACCCTTACTCCTTTACGACCAACACCACCAATATGGCCCCGGCTACGCGTTTAGCTGCTCGCCGATTGACTCCCGATCGACACATTCGAGGCCCTGAAAACAATACAGTACATCGGAGCGCGTTCTTCTACGATTACGATCACAAATCCCCCCCCCCTCTAAGCCTCTACCTACTCTTGCGAAAGAGCACCACATTCACGAGAGTACAGGGCGTCGATGGCTTACCCAAAAACGTGAATGAGGAAGCCCTGCCAATCGTCGAACTCGTCCTCTATTGAGAGTCCTAGGGAGAAAGTCTAGGATCTCAAAAGAGACGTGCCAAAAGCTTGTGTCGCCGAAACGAAATCCCGTACGCGACCAACTCTACGAAGCGCAGATAGAATACCACCACCTCCCGATCAGAACACGTCAATTACAATACCGATTACGCGCCGAGACCAAGGGAGGTCGGAGATATAAACAATCATACGTAGGGAAGGTTATTTCGGCAAAAAATTGTAATATAAGGGTTACATACGGTCACGCGCACAAGGACAAGACAATCGAAGATTTTTGGCAGTATATCTTCTTTACCGACGAGACACATATCGACCCCTCTTCTTGTGGTGCGAGTTGGATTCTCCGAGAAGAAGGGACACGAGAAGAGACTTGTAATATCCAAGAGAGGCCCGAGAAAGAAAGTGTCAAGCTTCATTTCGCGTCGTACGTGAATTGGAACGAAAGGGGACCTTTAATCTTCTATCACGATGAGGCTGAACACACCGAACAGCCTCCAAGACCTCCAAAACCCCGTCGGCGGCCGAAAACAGAGTCTGAGGACGAGTTTAAAGAAAGAATACTCGAGGGGGAGGCTTCTAAGCCACATGAGATTATTGTCAAGCCTAAGGGCAATTCTATGACACAGAAATATTATGAGCATCTCTTGCCTATATATATCTCTGCTATTCATAATGCTCGCTCTAGAGATTCAGTGTCTTGGATTTTACAAGAGGATAACGATGGATCTCATGGGACACGATGAGAGAAGATCAACTTGGCTAGGAGCCTTTGGGAGAAGAATTGGATTGATACGCTTGTTCACCCTGCCCAAAGCCCTGATTTAAACCCGATTGAGGCTTGTTGGAATATATCAAAGCAAAGGATACGTAAAAGAGTCTTTCATGGGATCCATGAACTCAAAAAAATCTTAGAAGAAGAATGGGATCGGATCACAATGCAAGCAATTCATGCGCGTATCTCAGAGATGCCTAATCGATGCCAAAAGCTAACAAAATCTGGTGGAGGGTCCATCAAGAGCGCATTGTGGTAATATAAAGTAGAAATAATGACATTTTTGTTGATTTTTGATGTTTTTTCGGCTATTTTGAACCCGCGCATCAATTCCTGCACCCCTGGTGCAGGAAGATTAACTCCCTGATCCCCCTTTCTTGCCCCAGAGACAATACAAGAACAACAAACCCAACCCCGTGATAGCTATCATACCTACTCATTTGAGTGTTACCAACAGATACCTATGAAACTGGCCCTTCAAACCCAAAGGGCCCCCTCGCAACCAGTCAGAAGGCTGAGAATATCTGAGCCGCTTACATGCCTCCCCAAAAGAGTTTGAAAAGTTCCTACAAATCCCCGGGTTCTACTGAGGGATCTGCATCTAATGTCACGAAACCCTTTTTTCCCCTCTTTTACTTTCTTTACTGTCTTGTTTTTGGCAAGGCTAGCTGTATTCTTCGTAATTTGATTTCTCTGGATGAAAAGCTTGTATCTAGTCTTTTAGGCTGCTGAACTAGTCCTATTTGGACGTTGGAATATGTTATAATCTGATCCTCCCTTTATACAAATTAGTTTAGGGGTCGGTCTCCTTTTTGAACTCATCTGTGATCACCCTATATGGAGGGGGTGGCTTTCTAAGCACAGTCAAGAAGGTTAGGCCTGGAGGGCCTAACCTTCGTCCTGTTTTCTGGCATTTTCATGTACATAAAGCGCTAGCTTAGCTCGTTCTCATTGTGACGGGCTGAATCACTCGAATGACTCAAAGTGCAGTCATATTATTGAACTCCATACCGAGCTCGAAATGATCGGGGCCTTCATCTATATATGGTGTAATCTGGGCTAGCATCTGGCTTACCTACGAACCCCTTTCCGAATAACCGAGGCAACCTCCTCCAGCCTTGGTACAAGATCTCATTCCCAGCCCTCCTGACTCGCCTGCGAGCCGCTTGCCCAATAGCCGAGGCACAGCCTCGGGCTCCCAAGGGCCTGACCCTTTACATTCATACCCTTCTGGAGGGCTTCATAGGACGAAAGTAAATATCATCATTATCATCATCATGTAGAAATCGCAATCAGCCATCTCGAAACGCGCGCTCAGACATGTCATGCCGTTAAAAGAATAGTGGAACCCGTCTTGTGATAAGTTTCCCAGATGCGGTATACTCTAGAATCTGTTTTGATAGCCTCCTACTAATAGCTCAATCTCTCACAGCCTTCATAAGCGCCTTGACAATTCTTGATGTGGTCACGTGTATATTTCCCCCCCTTTTATTAAGCGAGGCTCAACATTGAGATGTGACGTTGACGCAAGGCTGTAGATCTTGGCATGGTGGCTTGCCCTCCAAGACAGCCTCGTTCTCAACTACATACAAACAGTTTTAGATCATACATCAATATGGCTTCCTCAGTAGACGCAATTGCGGCTATCACAGATAGTCTGCCTCCCAAAACAGACTATCTGACTTATCTCACAATCCTTGAATCGCACATCTCCCCCGAAATTCTTCCCAAACTGAATGAACTCCTCCAAGATGTCGAGTTGACGCAGAACATCGGTTGGGATCTGATACACCTCCTGCTACCGGTACCCGGAGCCGAAGCATGTCTGACTACAATTTCGAGGCTGGGAAACCCACGGGAGGTAGTGTTGAAGGTCACGGAAGCTCTGCAGATACTGGACCTGGACGACCAAGAAGATGAGGACGAGGAGGAAAGACAGGAGATTAAACCGGAGGCTACAGAGCCTACTGGTGTGGAAAGATTCTGCCTGTTGTTGAAGTTACTTGCCATTGTTCATCCAAGAATAAAGACAAAGTATCCTTCACGGTTCCTCTCAACGACACTCATGACAGTGCTATCTACATATCGTCCGTCAAACCAAGCTACGATAGCAGTTATATCATTCGCGCATACGATTTCGGGCAAGAAAAGACCGCCATTACCAGGTCGGAAGTCCAGTCTGAACATTCCGTCGGCTTCGAATGGAGATGCACGTCCTTCTGCGCCAGATCCAGAAGCAGAAGATGAGGAGCCGGAGGAGGCAGCTATTCAGGCCAAGCTTTTGCAGTCTTTCGTCACACACATCCTTGAAGAATACATAAATACAAATCCACTGGAGTGGGCTGCGAGGTTGCAGGAGTTCTTGGAGCCATGCAAGATCGTAACCGGAAAGAAGAGCGTGGGAGAATCGTTCAAAGAGGATCCAGCGTTGGTTTCTCGAGATGAGATAGCTGGGCAGCTAGTAGTACGCATTTTGCTTTCCTATTCTTTACGAAGACTAATGTTCCCAGGCTCTGTCTCGAGATCTCGGACTGTCTGGATATCCACTTCTGTTTGAAGCACTGTACAAGGAGGATCCCACCGGAGCAGAAGACGATGGCGAGGATATCTATCCCACATCCCCATCAGCTATCCCCCTGTCCCAAGCTGGCGCACTCTTCATTATCACATCTCTGATCTTCTCATCCGTCGTATTCGGTTCCAAGAAACCCCTCCCCTCAATCTCCATATTCCCCGACCACGCCAAGCTAGTCGAGCACTTCATCAGCGCCTCAGGATCAACAACTATGTAAGCTCTCTTCCCTCCCTCTTCACATCTCACAATGCTAACCTCACCCAGTGGCAATGACCCCCCCGGTATTCCCGACGCTATCCTCACCATCGGCATCCATCTCGAATCCACAAACGCCTTCGTCAACACTCCTCTCCCCGATTCCACCTACCTCCAACACCTCCAAACTCTCTCGCTCCTCTCCGCGCACTCGCTTTCCCCAACCCACCGCTATGCCGCCCACATCCTCACCTCTTCTCTCCTACACGCCCACCCCACAGATCGCACGCGCCTAACATTCATAACAGACACCCTCGAATCCTGCCCCTTTGAGGCACTTAAAGCATCCGCCGTCAGCTGGCTCAAAGAAGAAATGATCATCGCACATGAGCGGGCAAACGAAAATGCCTTCTCCTCCCCCGTCGCTCTCGCTGCCGCGCAGCCGTATCTGTTTCCCGACACCAGTGCGCTGGAGGAGGGGGGCGATGAGGAGGTTATCCAGGAGCTGGCGCAGAGCTGGCCGTTTCACATGGCGGTGCTGAATTTCCTGGTCTTCGTCACGGGTGAAGGGTATAAGCATCTGGTGCCGCCGGGGATGATGGGCGTGGTGGAGGAGATCTACCTGGCGCCGTTGAAGAAGGCGCAGGTGCAGGCGGTGGAGGCATTGGAGGGTGGTGCGGAGACTGAGCTGGGTAGGAGTAAGGAAGCCGTGGGCATGGAGTTGGAATTATTGGGGGAGAGGATTAGTGTTTGTGTGGAGAGGATTGAGGGGGGTGGTGCGTGAGCTTTGGACTTGATGAGAGTGTGATGAGTAGCTTCTTGCGAGGGGGTTGAAAGGTCGAGCTGCTAGATAAATAGATCAATGATACTCACGGAACGTTTGTCAGCTATATTGTGACCTCTTCCTATCAAAACTATGCGCAAATCACATATGGAGGTTGTCACTCAGCAATACACGAACGGGTTATCAAAATCATAAGGTGCTCCTATTTTCTGTCGAAATCAGCAGCCAACCTTCAGCTGCTTTGTGAAGAACAACCCTGCGAGATCGGGCCGTCGCAACAGTGGTTGTCAGAATTCGTGATGCACGGGCCAACATCACCAAAATCAACAAATGTGAATATCTACTTTTATTTGTAATCGTACAAGCAAACCACCACTTATTGCCACGGATAGGACCTCCTTTTGGTTGCAGAAGCTCTGCGCGTCTTCTAAACATATCAGAAATACGGTGACTAATCTCTTCCATTGGGGTTTTGTCCCATTTCTCTTTGCCAGTTTCCTTCACATCGTCCTCTGAACAAAGATTCTTCGCCATAACCTCTGCTTTATAATACTTCAAATACCCTCTATAAGGTTTATATTAGGTTTCTATGCAGGGTGCAAAGGGTTGCCAATCCCTCTTGCTTTTTGTACTCCTGCGCCAGGCCTACCTTACATTTTTCCCATGTGAGGGCCTCCATCCTCTTGCAAAAGCCATGGCTTATCTTCAATTTGACACATAGATATGTTATCTTCGCAATAGATAGACAAACGCTTCTCCACATGTTATTCTGATATCATCGCATTGCCTTGTACTTTCTTTTCTACCCAGCGCTTAAATGTAACGTTCTGGGACTTCTCAGTTAGTATTCAGGCGTGGAATACTCAACTAAGATCTTCTCGAGTAGAAGCAACGTCGGGTTGGTATAGGAATGAAGAGGCAAATATCAATCGAAGTGAATCACGTGATAGTGAAACCGTTACAAGCTGGGTAAACTGTGAGGTAAACTAAGCTATGGTAATTTGAGCACGAAGCTCCTATCTAAGGAAAGTACGCTGACTATATAGAACCTTCGTGTACTACGGACTCCATAGGAGTCGGTGACTCCAGATGAGCCCTCACGTGACGTCTAACTCGGTAATCCCTTGGATCGTTTCCATGCACATCGAGCTGCATGAGTCCGTCCAGTAGTATGTACCGCGTGTTCTCCCAAGCCTGAAATAACAGATCACTAACTCTTGGTAATGTGATTGTGGGGTCGTGACACTCAGTGCCTTTATGCAGACCCAGCAGCAGCTTGTACAAAACCAACCAAACATCAATGGACACCTAGCTCAGGCGATATCAGAGCTCAAAACTCTGGTGGCTAACCCACCAGCAACGAACGTTGCGGTCCAGCAAGACACTATACCAGTCGCTCCATATGCTCAATCGACAGGCGGGGTCAAGTCTCATCACTCTCCGCCACATCCAAAACTGTTTACGGGTGAGGACCTTTCATTATACCCTCAATTCAAGAGCCTCCTTAAGGCCAAGCTACGGCTCGACGCCAAGGCTATCGATAATGAAGAAGAACGTATATGGCACGGATACAGATGTCTCAGAAGCAAATCTCAGAGCCGTATTCACCCATGGATATACCACGCTGAAAGCAGGACGAATTAATTTACGGAGAATATTGACGGTGGAAGCTTTCAGTACGTATGGGAAGGGATCACGTGTCACACTGCAGGGCAGACCTCGGAGGCAGACTTGCAACCTTGACCGGGACGGCGTTACTTTGTTCCTGGAGCTCATTGACCTCTAGGACATACAGTAAACATAGCTCTGTAGTGTTGATAATATAAGTCGTTCCACCCCGCCCTGTACGCTACCAGTGACAGTCCCTTGAGCTCATTACTTCAGAGGGGCTACATTTTCAATAGAGAAGAAGGTTTTCAGCGACAGAACATTGTCTTTGCGGATCCGCAAGCCGAAGAGCGGGCCGTGTCGGACCTGAATCGGATGCGACAAGGAAGAAAGCCCTTTAGTGAGTTTCTCAGCGACTTTGAGAAAACGCTTTTAAAGGCAAATGGATGGGATTGGGTGGACAGAGTCAAGATCGGCTACTTGAAAGCTGCACTCTCGAAAGATTTGAGGGGCCGCCTAGTGACGGTGAAGCTCCCTGGCATGTTCCAAAGATATTGCGACGAAGTTCGTCAGTTTGCAGACAACATGCAGGAGATGGAGTAGATCAACCGAAGGGCAATTCGATTCAGCAGACAAGCCCCAAAGGCTGCGGACCAAAGCAGTGACGCATGGAGTGGGAACCAGCCCTTTCGTCTATAAATGCTTCCGGTACCTCTACGCGACATTCTCAAGGAGTTACTAGAGCCTAATGGGTCGGGAAGGAAGAGATTGAACGTCGCCGTACCTCAAGCCATTGTTTATGTTGTGGCAAGTCCGGACACCGGATTAAGGATTACAAATATCGGCCCGCCCAGCGCCCTTCTGACCAAAGCAAGAAAATTAGCGTCGCTATAGCTCGAAAAGCCCCTGCGACTATTGTTGAAGAATTGAGCGATGAAGAGTTCGATTCTGAAGCGGAAAACTAGACGCTCCTGGCCGAAGTCGTGGCCAGGAGCCGGTTAAGGTTGTGGACTTAGAAGAAGCCTGGAAGAATTTTGAGAGTTCTATGGATGGAGAGCCTTTTGTAGTGTCAGCTTTTATTGATGATCATTCGTTTGCCGATACTCGCATTAATACTGGCTGCCTTTCTTACGGGCTTTGTGATCCTCGTTCCGCTCGAAAAAACAACCTTACGCGTTTATAATAAATCCAGTTCAGTAACAAGGAGTTGATGGCAAAGTTACAGCGGTAACTGACGAAGTCGCAGTTGCCAAGATTGATCTGGATGGCTACAAGGAAGAACAGGTATTCCTCTACATATCTCCTATTGGCCACTATGATACAATCCTCGGGATTTGGTGAATTGTTGCTCAGGATGCTCGAATCAACGGACCACGTTCTGAAAAGATAATCGATCTTACCGGAACTACTGTTTACAGCAAGGACGCATTTGAACGACGTCAAAAGGAGCTCTCAACCGCCGTAAGCGTGTCAGCTACATCATTCGAGTTTCTACGGTCGAGAGGGAAGAAAAGAGCAGAGGTTTTTGCCGCTAGCACGGCAGATATCAACAAAGCCATGGCCGTCAAGCAACATACGGACCCGCGGGAAAAGATGCCTAACATCTTCACCAATGGCTTGACGTTGCGGATAGGAAGAAAGCGGAGTTGCTACCGCCAATTCGTGGGTCGGGAGTTGGCCATGTCATCGAGCTCAAAAAGGACGAGAATGGCAAGGAGAGGGAAGTGCAATGGGGACCGCTCTATAGCATGTCAAGAGATGAACTGTTAGTGCTTAGGAAGACGCTCACAGATCTGCTCAACAAGGGATTTATTCGAGTCAGCAGCTCTCCGGCCGCTACATCAGTTCTGTCCGTGAAGATGGAGCTCTGGCTGACTCTGAGAAGGAGACATTCACTAGTTTCCATGCACTAAGAGTGAGTTGTCAAGTCAGATTGCTAAGTACAACTGGGGTAGGACCATTGCATCACGAACTCTATAATACAGTGCCACTGTGGCAGGAAGGAGTTGGCTATTCCTGATAGGCTTCGCCGCTTGGCCAAATTTCGAAGATCAGAACATTAAAAGGCGGAAATCCTTCAGCAATAGATCAAGTACTGCTTTGGAAACTTAGACTCCACATGCTCTGAGTCTCTTAGCTTTACATCTTCCATTCTACTCCTTCTCTAAACTCGTCCTATCTTTAGACGTCAACAACATTCACTACAAAAGGCGAACATGCTTGCCATTCTTCTCTGGTCGCTCCTGATTGTAAACATCGCTTCAGTCTTTAAGACAAACCTCGACAACAGCTCCAAGATGACCGAAACAGTGCGCGCCCAATTCCGGCTACAGCAAGAAAGAAATCGAAAAGCAAGCATAGAACTAGACGTTATAGAGTTATTTGGGATTTAGGAAAGTGTTATATAAGACTAAGCTATGCTTGAATGCTTGGGTCTTGATTGACTGTATGAAAATTCCATTGAATAAGACTATTTTTGTCTCTTGACCAGAACTTCCACCCCTTCTGCCCCAGTGACAGTAGCATTAATTCGTGTCGCACTTAGCTCGCCGTTCGCTGTAACAGCTGACCAGCTTGCCTCAATATATCCTCCTCCTAATAGCGGGACCTTTCCTTGTGCCGATGTTAAGCCCAATAAATTGACAATATCCCAGGCGGGATCCATCACCCAATTATAAGCTTGAGTCGTCGCATTGAAGTCTCGTCGTAGACCAAGCACGTAGTCTGTCAGGACATACGTAGGAGCTCCACCCCACGGATGATTGAGACTCGTGAAAATGCCAATGCCGGGACTTCCGTCTGGGTAGAGGTATTCCCAGGAAGCACCGGTGTAGAATTGGTTCTGTTTTACCATCTTGGGCCAGAATACCTCCACCAGCGTTTTGATGATGGGCGTCACAACAGCAGCGGGCACATCCAGTTTCGTGTGGGCGAGGAATAAAGATTCGAGGAGGAATCCCTGAACGTTGGGAGAGAGTTGAGTATAAGCCCCATTGCTAACTCTTGTGGAATCCTTGTATCCGATCTGGTAGAACAGATCGCTTAGCTTCAGAATACCAGTTGTTGCTTTTGTAGTGTCTGCAATACCGGCGCGAATCGTGAAGGCAGTGGCCAAGATCGATGTATCACCAGCCCATGGTACTGACAGCGAATATGCTCCCAGGCTAGGAGACCACAGATGGCTATTGATAGCGGCATTAAGCTCCTGAGAGAGCGTGATATACGACGAGGCAGTGGCGGAGTCGTTCAAGGCATTGGCTACATGAACCAACTGATTGAGTGCAATGGCGAACAGGGCGGTGGGTGCGGTAGCGCTATCGGTGCCTTGAGCCGTGAACCAATTTCCGTTAGTTAACAGTCCCGATGAGCCGATATACCGTTTGGTCAGTGTGTCGACGAGGAACTTGGTATCATTCCAGTGCTGGCCCAACAGTGCGGTATCGCCGGTGAGGGCAAAATAGTCGCCGATGGTGACGAGAAAGAAGATGAAGTAGTCGTCCTCGTTGTACTCCGATGGATAATAAGATTCTTTGTACTGCGGGCCAGCTCCCATCGGCGCCTGGATTGCAACCAAGCCAGCTGCAGGGCCATCCAAGAATTGCCACTCGAATTCGAAGTCGATCATGCTTTGAATGAAGTCAAATCGTCCTGTGGATGTAGCGATCATTCTTGCTGTATGCACGAAGTCACCAATCCAGACCATGCGATCCCGCTTCGCACCATCAATACAGACAGCGCGAGGATTAGTCTGGACGCTGTACTCTGCATAGACTTCGTCGGTGGTGAGAGCGTTATTGTATAAAGCTGTACTATTCGCATCAACTACTGAAACGTTCTTGTAGTATGCAATCTGATCTATAAATGGCCCAAACCCAAAAGTCCCGTCTACAAGCGTAGGAGAACCCCAACTAGTGTTGACATACGACTGGAATGGCGCACTAAGAACAAACACGTTAGCGTTAACATTGTTGGGTCCCCTGATAGTGATGTTGTAGCCAGTAGACATGATTTCAGTAGTAATTTTGTACCATTGATTGTCAACGATTGTGATTGGGAGATTGAAATACTGAGGTGGAGCTGAGCCCAAGATTGTTTGGTTGATAATGCTGAATCCAAAGCCAGCAACCAGACTGTTGCCAGGTAAAAGGTTGAGATCCGCACTGGCTAACTGAGGACCACTTGACACCAGGACAAAATAAGGCCCATAGCCGCCGTTTGCACCACCAGCAACTCGCCATCCGGTTCCTCCATGGACAATCTTCGTACTGAAGGACATAGTGTAACTTCCAAAGCCAACACCTAAGGCAGAGACACCTGGATACTGTCCACGAATCAGAGCTCCTTCACCTGATACTTCCCAGGTCGAAGGCTGAGATTTAGCATCCACACATGCGGTCTCGAGACTGTAAGCTCCCAGGCTCCAGACGTCCTTATATACAGCGTTTGAGGTCGAGAAAGATCCTGGAAGATTGTCGATAGGCGTGATGTCCACCGAAAGCTTGAATCCAACGTTCTTGATGGTAATAGAAGTGCCTGCCAACAACGTGATAGTCTGCCAACGCTGGCCACCTTGAATGAAAAATGAAGTCGTCGTTTCCGGACCTGTGAAGTTGAACGTCTCAGTGCGGAAAGAGTTCATCAATCCATTGACCCAGAGGAAGGGTCCATCCGCAAACAACTGGTTCAAACCATTCCATGGCTCCGAATACTGCAATCGAATTTGGGTTCCTGGTGCGCCGACTTCTGAGATCTCGACGAAAGGAAAGCCAGAAACTTCTGCTCCATAATCGAGGGTGAGGATCCGGTTTGCAGAGTCGAGCGTCAGAGGGTCTCCAGGGAAATACTGGACCAGACCTTCGATCAAAGGGGTAGGTGCGATGGCATAGGAAACGGGCATGTAGTTTGCACCAGCACGAGCTGGTCCAGCTCGGCGATGCTGGTGTGAATGTGTTACAGGACTTGCGACCACGGTGGTAACCACAACGAGTAGTAGTAGAATGAGGGTCAATAAAACTCGATACTGCCGCATCATGAAAGTTTGCAACCACATTTTGAATAATGTTGTTATGTTTTGGGCGAGGCGGGCGGTGTTATGAAGTAGCTTTCTAGCGCGTAACGACGGAATCACCTGTAGCCAAAATCATAGAAAGCGCCTGTGATCCGGTGAAGTATTGCCCGAAACAACTCTCGCTCGTCCGGTTTCCCCTCAGTAACAGAGAAAGCCGCATTGAAACCCCCAAGACAGTTGATTGTTAAATGTAGAACAGCATGAAATAATTTCAAAACTAGAAGTTGCATGAAGTGTGAAGCCTTCTTATCACGAGCTCGAAATTCCAAATAACACAACCTCAGTATTCAGTTAGTCGTCAGGCTCTCTGTCATACCGGCTTGATATACCCGGCTTGCTATCATTGGAATTTCTAAGCGCTCATACAACAGAAGCAGGAGGACCAACCAATTGACATTAGTGTAGACCAGCATGAAGTGACACAGCAGTTCCTGCGCTTGGCACATGTTTTCTTCTTCCACTAAACCTTGCGACGTATTTACTAACGTTTCGTGATAAGTGTGAAAATATGAGCTTTGTTGCCATGGAGAAGTCATCGCAGAGAAGTGGTCAGGGCATGAATACCAATCAATGGGGAATGTACCACTTCTTGCAGAACTATTTGATTTATATCACAGCTTCATTCCTAGGCGGTCTGGCTCCAAATATCGTGCTTCCCACCCTGACTTCTCCACTACCCATGCTAATGGCACCCTCAAAGTCCTCACTCATGCCCATGCTCAACTCCAGATCCCTGCCTAGCTCTTTCTCCAGCCTATCCTTTTCACCTCTCAAATTTTTGAAGTCTTCATTCTCAGCTCCCTCTCCTGTAGCTTTCGATCGCGCGATAGCTCCGATTGTCATTAAACCCAGTAGATTCAGATGTGGGCAGTTCTCAATGATGTGCTTGGCGAGTTCCAATGTCTCGAATCCTGGAGAGGTACCAGATTTGGAGACTTCACCGGAAGTGTTGACCTGAATGTGGATGTTTAGAGGCGATGAAGGGGCCGGATCGATAGATGACCGGCCTGCTTCAAGCTGTGTTGCTTTCTTGATGGTATCTACTGAAGAGACAAGGTAGAGGTTGGGTATTTGTGACGCAAGGGATTTGCACTTGTCTGAGAAGTGTCAGGGACTAGTATCAACCTAACATATCGCTCTAAGCTTTACTGCTGACATCGACATGTCGTTGGGCGATAAAGCACGTGACCCATTGCTCTGAGGATCTGATAAGGTACTAGGTACTCACTTGATTGCAGACCTCCGATGAAATGCCATTTGATATCTTTCGGCAGCAGCTCTGCCTTCTCCATCAACTCCTGGGCATAGTTCTCTCCGAAATGCTCTTGTTGCCCCTGATGAAGTGCCAAGATATCTGTTGCTGGCTTCAGCTTCGACACTGCCACCAGCCTCACCTGCCACCGAGCTGTTAGCTGCAGCTCGTTTATCTCATAATGCTCTGTTTACTGCCTCGATATCATGGGACGACAAGTCCTCGAAACACACCAGACGGAGAACGAAGATTTGATAACTTACTTTTCTTCCGCTAGCAGCAGCGGTGACCTTCGCTGACACCTCTGTCAAAGCTTCCACCAGCGCCTTAGCACGAACAGAGTCGATTCTCATTTCTTCTCTACCCATACTGATGATCTGTGGTATGAGAGTAAAGTTGAATTGGTGTTATGGTCGGTTGATCTTGATGTGTGGGGCGGTGGCCCATGACTCGTAAATTTTGGCGCAAGTCAACTTTCGGATTAGTAAATCTAATGTAAGAACTGCAGGGTATTCAACTAGGTACGCTATGTTACACAACTATCGATAAGACCCTATTTTGTGCTTGAATGGTTTGGTGACTGAGAGAATCGTATACGGTCACGTGTCGTTCTCAGCTGCTTAAGGCAATAGGAATTTGTTATATGGACTTGTTTGAGAATAGGTGTTTGACATATCGATCCTGGGTGGCAAGCAGTTGCCAATGTTCACCAGGAGCGGGGACGGCAATATGAATACCTGTAACATACAAAAAAGATCTCCCCACGAAGGTTCAAATTCCACATCGCTGCTCGGGTTAGTTGGTACGACAAAGCTGATAAATTAGAGTTCTACAACGATGACGATGATCAGATACAGGAGCCTCCCATGCCTCTCAAACATCGCCGACAACGTACTACAGAAAAAAAGGAAGATTATCAGCAAATGATTAACTAATGACAGGCCTTGAAGCCTTATGGGGTAGACGTAAAGGTTGCAGGCAATGCCATGACACAAAAGTATTATATGGATCGACTACTACCAATACACGTCCAACAGGGGGTGACAAAAGTCTGTGTGCACCCGCGCAAGGGTCAGTAACACAGAAACCTGTAAATCACGCTCTCCGTAAACAAATAAAGCACTTGCAATTATGGGACGACTAACGCGATTGAATCTACGACTACGCGCAAGATCCGATTCTTCGAAGCGCTAGCTCGTGACGGAGGCTCAATGTGGCTCCAGGAGATTTCGAAGATTAATTCGATTTCGGAGTCTTGCGGACGGAAGTGGAAAGAAAAATGGCTTAAGATGGGTAGCATAGCAAGGAGGAAGACGAGGCCGAAGTCTGCGATCCTCGGACGGAGGTCAAAAGTCACAAAATCCGTGTGGCGCGCAGGGCAAAATGACCCATTAATAATACAATAAACTAGAGTTATATAAAATGCTATGATTTGGACATTATAATACCCTTCAAGGTGATTTGCAGTACTGTTGGTGCTCATTATCGTAATTCATGCAGGTGGGTGGGTGTAGCATTTTTCGGTTGTTCGGCTAATTTCGTACACCGCGAGCCCGTATCTCAAAACTGGGGAACGCCGGCGATCTATTTTGAGGCTGAGCAAGACGTCGCCAAGAAGCTATCGTATACGATGCTACAAATTCCGGTACCAACTCACTTTGAAGATCTCTCGTAACGACGGAGATCTTCGATATTTGCGTGTAGAAGTGTACTTCGATCCAGAGAAGTGATATGTGGAAGGCACATGTTAAGTCACCATACCGCCGACCTTTGAAGGGCAACCAATGTCGACACCCGTACAGATTCCAGAACATTACGCCTCCATGCGGTCAACTTTTGATCTCGCAATGCAGTTAACTTGGTTTCAGAGTAAACATTCACTTTGAATATTGACATGAAATCTCTCGGCGCTAAACGCTAGCTCCTTTCCCTGCAAAGTGGAGATATATCCACTATTTGTGTGCCGAACGGCTGGTGGCGCGTTTGGATGTTGGTGTGCACTGACACGAGCTGCTTCAGGGGAATCGCCATGCGAATAGAAATTATTTTGCTTTTCATTCATTCTCTTCCTTTTATTTTTACAGCCCCCAATACATACTAGACACCAAACAGGTAGTGTGCTAGATCTCATTTCGGTAGCTTGATAAAGGTATAACTCCGGAAGTATAACTCCAAGTGCGCTCCCTCATCTTAACAGAAAGTGAACAAAGCGCTAATTCGAAGGACAAGGCAATTATATAACATCAACCGAACAATCAGTCTGCTCTCCTAACACACACCATTTCGGCGGCATTCTTATTCGGCCGTTCCGGACTACAGGCGAAAGCGAAACCACCACATTCCACGGAGTTAATAGTTTTGGAGCCACCAAACTATGTCATTGCGGTCTCCCAGGACACCCAGCTTTAACAGAACTGGCTTCCAGACACTGCCAAACAACAACGATACGATGAACTACGACAGTGATATCCCGCTGAGTAACGTCAAGACGAACTCCAGCACCGGAGCACGAAAACAAGGAGATGAGGCACCATATCAAGAATCCTTGAACAATGAGAAGTCAAGCCTGTTCCACCGAAATGCAAGACCGAAGGCAGGTGGAAGGCGGAGAACGAAGGTTGTAGACAGAACTGGCACGGATGGAGAGCAGGTTAAGATGAATGGCCTGGGAAAGCTGTATAACAAGATTGTAAACTTTTCGGCCATTACTCGATACATGGTCTTCGTCCTCCCAGTGGCATTGATTTTGGCAGTACCCATTGTATTGTTCGCACTCTTGACGGATGCGCCTGCAGAAGCTGGAGACACAGATACAAGACTGTTTGTCAATACAGGCATGAAGGGTGTGCTGTTCTGGGGATGGATTGAAATCATATGGGTCAGTGTCTGGATATCGAAGCTGGTTGCAAATTTGGCACCATGGATATTTATGGCTCTCTGCGGGGTAGTCAGCTCTGGAACGAGAAAATATGCCGAGATCTTAAGAGCTGTGGAGGTCCCGCTGACACTGGTCTTCTGGGCTGTGTCATGCTTGACCACTTTCACAGCACTCACTTCCACCAAGCTGAATGGGACAACACCTGGCAAGTGGGTAACAGTTATGAAGAACTTGCTGATCCCGGCACTTATTGGATCCCTAATCCTGCTGGTCGAGAAGGTTACAGTGCAGATGCTCAGTATCAGCTACCACAAGCGATCCTTTTCCAATCGCATTCGGGAGTCGAAGGGCATCATCTTCCTGCTCGGTCTTCTATACGATGCTTCGAGAGCTTTGTTTCCCATGTACTGTCTCGAGTTTGCCGAGGAGGATTATATTATCAACGATAGCATTGAAGCATTGCTGGCCAAGAAGACAGGTCAATCAGGGACTGCGACACCATTGAAGCTGATTGGTAAAGTTGGAGTCTTTGGCGACAAGCTCACATCTGCATTTGGTAATATCGCAACCGGTATTACTGGCAGGGAAGTCTTCAACCCAAATTCAGCACATTCAATTGTTGTCGAAGCTCTGGAGAAGACAAAATCATCTGAGGCTTTGGCTAAGAGATTGTGGATGTCATTTGTAGTGGAGGCAAATGAAGCTCTGGTGGCAGATGATCTCATTGAAGTACTTGGCCCAGCTCGACGACAAGAGGCAGATGAGGCGTTCTCGGCCCTTGACAATGATGGAAATGGAGACATCAGCTTGGAAGAGATGGTCATGAAGGTTGTCGAAGTTGGGAGAGATCGAAAGGCGATCACTGCAAGCATGCGAGATGTTGGCCAGGCCATTGGAGTTTTAGACAAAGTTGTGTCTGTCATCATCTTTGTCATTATTGTCTTTGTATTTGGTACATATATTCCTCGCATATGTATTACATCTACTAACAAACACAGTTGCCTTCCAAAACTCAAACTTCGTTACCACGCTTGCCACTGCTGGTACAACTCTTCTGTCGCTATCATTCGTCTTTGCCACTAGTGTTCAGGAGTTCCTCGGTTCTTGCATCTTCCTCTTCATCAAGCATCCTTTCGATGTTGGAGATAGGGTAGATATCGACGGAAAACTCTTGGTAGTCGAGCAAATATCATTACTCTACACAATCTTCAAGCGAATCGACACCAACAAACTCACACAATCGCCAAACATCATCCTTAACAATCTCTGGGTCGAGAACATCACACGATCAAAAGCCATGAAAGAGCAACTAGACATGTTCATCTCCTTCGATACCTCACTCGAGGATATCGAGCTCCTCCGCTCCGAAATGGAAGCCTTCGTCCGCGACCCTGACAACTCGCGTGATTTCCAGCCCGACATCATTCTTGAAGCCACCGGAATCGGTAACATGGATAAGCTGCAGCTTAAAGTCGAGATTCGTCACAAGTCCAACTGGCACAACGAAACAGTCCGCGCAGTACGTCGATCGAAGTTCATGTGCGCTCTCGTCCTCGCTTTGCGCAAAGTACCCATATACGCTCCAGGCGGCGGCAGCGAAGCACTCGGCGGCCCTAACAACCCAGGCTACAGCGTTGCCATCTCTAATTCTGACGCCGAAGCCGCCCGCGACGCAGCCAGCAAAGCGAAAGAAGACAAGCGTCTCGTCCCCACCAAGCCCACCGAATCCCCAGCTGCCAAAGGCGATCTAGGCTCGGCCTCTGAGTCACAAGCCTACGATAGTCTTACTGTACGAAACCCCATGCACGATAGCGCGCACAAAGACGAAGACGCCGAGTTGCGCAATACCTCATTTGACCGCCAGCGTGGCGAGGCTCTCTCGACGCCCCGCTCTGATATGATGAAGCGCGCTTCGACTCGCGGTAGGAGACGTGCAGGAGAGAGTGCACTGGGGTTGCCCGATCAGATGGGTCCAAATGTCACGCTTACGTATCCGAGTCCGAGACTAGGAGGCTTTGAGCCAGCGATAAATATGGGGAGGCCGATAGATGAGGAGGCCGAGCTGGGTATGAACGCGCCGACGAGCTCGAATTCGATGATTGGCGTGCCGTATGCCGGTGCTGGTACGAGTGCGTACACGGGTGCGCCGGGTCATGGTGCGTTTCCTTCGACGGGACCGAGTCAGCTGGTGAGACAGCAGACGCAACCGCAATCGAGCCAAACACAAAATCAACAAGGTGGAAGTGCGAGTGCCTCGAGGAGGAGGCTAAGTTTGAACTTTAAGCCGTCGAGCTCGCGACAGGATGGTGCTGGTGCTTAAGGGATCTGGGAATTTTGAGCAAGCAATTTGGCGTTGATCTGTATAGACATATTGGGGGTGCATTCATTGGTGCAGATATGTGGTTTGCGTATGATACGTTAGGGAGTGATTGAAGGGGTGCAGGACATCTTGGAGCGAACGTGGCATGACACATAAGGACGCATGGCAGCATACTATAGAAGAGTTCTGGAAACTCCAAATAACAGGGCGGGCATGCAAAAAGCAACACGAAGAGATGTTATAGTAGATAAGCCACAAAAGTAATGAGAAACTATATAATATACCTGGTGTCTCATTCGCGGGAAGTCTCATCTTCTAATAGCGAGTTGGTTGCTTATCAAGAGCCATCTGGCATTCTGCTCCCTGCCCACAAGAAATCGGCCGTCTCGGCCGTTATCCCTTCCCTTCCTTTCCTACTCTTCACGAACACAGCCGACGGATCGGGATTCGTCGGATATTTCGCCTACCACGGCCCGACACCATAAGGCTCACGCGCGAAGACCTCTCCCTCTCTAACCGCTCTCTTCACGTATCTCCTCAACACATCCTCCTCGAGTTTCAGAGCCAGCATCCATTCTCGAAACGTAGGCCGCGGTGAGGATGTGCAGAACGCTGGCAAACTTATAGTACATGCATGCTGAAGAGATGCCGCACTTGCTTTTCTTCTCGTTAAGATCGGGCGGTTGGCGGCGGCTTCGCGCTGGCTATGGTATCGATCGTGTGGAGACGGAGAAATGCAGGTTGGGTTCTACCCAACAGTGAGAATCACTCTCATGACCAAAACGCATTTAACAACGACTCTTTCATACTTACTATAGCTTCATATCTCAACGCATTCCAATCCAATTGAATTCCGTCGTGCCTTTCACCGATGTCTTGAATGTTTCAATCACCGCCAAAACGTTGACTTCTCGCCTGCCGGAGCCTTCGAGAAACACATGGCTGGCCATCCAGGTGTCAACCTGTTGATAGGAGAGGACAAGGATCAGAAATCCAAGCCTGTTATTGAGAAATAGCACACGGTTATGGAGCTTGGTCAGAGGAAGGAGGGTGCAGTTGTGAAAGATGCGATCAACTCAAAGCCAAAAGACGACCGGCCCGCGACATCCGTCAAGTCTTAGGTGGGCAAGACAACCAGGCTCAAAGAACTTCCCGCAAAGCATGTAACAGCTGCTGGACTCAAAGCTTCTGCACCAAAGATCACTAGAAGGCCTGAAAATCGATAAACTTTGCACTCATCTGAAAATGGTCATATGGCCGATGAATATCTCCCCGACTCATTGCGCTCTGCCAGTCCTCTTCATCCTGAAGCTGTCGAGTTTGAGGCCAAGGAGATGTAGGGGAAAGACAAGCAGCAATGTAACAGCAGGGCTAGAAGGTGGATCTCAAGGTACTAGCGTGCTATACGCTTACCAAGGCTCTTCTGTCCAACCACTTGACCAAACATCAAACGAGACAAATTAAACTCACAGTCAGGCGATTATCTCTAGTAACACTCTACCGCAATCTGTGTACTGGATCTGGGACTCGTCGTTTGGAAAGTATAGGTATCGGAAGGACGGTAAGCATTTGGAAGACCGCGAGCTAAGCTAGGAAGAGGGCATGCCAGTCAACAAATGGGTATACTCCAAGGGCGGCTTCGCGACAGAGCGCAGTAAACGCTGAGATCAACTGACTGAGAGTGAAGATGTTGTATACCGGTAAAGAGCCGCTTGAGTGCAGGGGCAAAGGAACAAAGCTGCAGAACATTCCGTGGTCAAATAGTGTATTTCAACCTAAACATGTTTCTTACTCTCGCTGTGTGTGTGTGTGTGTGTGTGTATTCATCAACATCAGATGGACAGCAGCCCGTGACGGCTGCCCTGGGGGGAGCCCAAAGGACTATATGACGCCAAGGGCCATATGGTCAGCTCTAGCCACTTCTAACTTTTACTATTGCTTTATGCGCAGCCGCATTTCTACAGTCATACAGCTGTCTCCGGTTATTCCCTGTTAAGGGTGCGTTTGGCTGCCTCCATTGCAGTCAGTCCCCCTGCCTATGACCCTTTGCCACCTGTCTGCACGCAGCTACCGCCTATTAAAAGTGTTCTTATTCTCGCTGCTACGTCGCATCCTGAAGTTCCTCATGACTTTACACGTGATCGCCACTGGCTCCCGGTAGGTATGAAGCGGTTGCTAGAAGCCCTAAGAGCACGCATAAAGATCATCCAATCTTCATTTAGCGTTTTCCAATAACATTTTCCATATGTAGTGAAGTATCACAAGCCTGTTTGTCTTGTGCTGCTGACGTGACCGTGCAATATTCAGTTATTTCGGCTGTCAGGCATGGTATTTTATCACTTCCACACACCACCAGTCAGTCCACTATATTTCTTCCTAGACCCTCCCGTCTTCATATATCGAGTCGGTCCTATTCTTGCAATAATGGAGGGCCAAACAATGCTATGACTTGTCCTTTCGGCCGTACCTTAATGCTCCACCGGGGGCAGGAAAAGGTCACCAGCACATCATGTTCCGATGACACTCGCCATCACTAAGGGCCTGTCCGTCCTCCTTTATTTTCTGCCTTCCAGCCCCGACTAGCTCTCAGTGGTACCGAGATGGCAGAACTCATGACAGTAAATGGTCGTTATTGATCAAACTCTACTCTGAGTTTGATACAGACGTGGCGTCTATATCTCCGAAGTAAAGCTTCGCGGAGTAACACAAGTAGGTTCCAACATGTCCTGTTTACACAGCAACCGTACACAGAAACCATATCTGCGTTCTCAAGGCACCGCTGAGGCGAAGTCGACGACTGGTTATCACTCCTGCACCCCGCGTTTGGATGTCAGTTGTGTGTAACGTTTCTTTGCATACCCTAGATCTTGTCACGCAGAGAAATGCCACCTTCTGATGTGCCTGTCTGACCGCACTGTTTCGTATCAGCTCTGTCTATGATCTTTAGAGGGGGTTGGTTGGAACCTCGGTTGCGCAGGTTAGCTGTAGCATGTGTTTTGACATCAGAAGTCCGCTCTCTAAGTGATTATGCCTCTACCACCTCAACAAATGCAGTTCCCATCTCGGGAGAGAATGAGATACTATTGGAGGTGAGTGTTATCATTCCTTCTACCGGCAGAAACAATGTTGCGATCTAAGTTTTCCTCGACCTCGAGGAAAGAGCTTGGCGGCCCTCCAGGAGGCACAGAGTACAACCCATCTAGACCTTGCCAAACCGCCATTATGCAATTATCCAAAGACCGCTCGGGCTAATATGATATGCATGACCAGTGGCTGATGTGTAAATGCTAAGTACGTTGACAAGAATGAGTTAACGACTGCCCAGTCCAGAATCAGCCAAGTGAGTGAGTTGTGAGTGATCATGGCTGTTACATGGCACGAGATTTAGACTTCACTATTCACTCTGAAAGAGGAAATCACCATCCATCCACACGCTCGGCTGGGCCAGACACTCAATGGTCCTTCCTCTACAAAATATGCCCCTCCCCCAATTGACCTTGCTTCTAACATCATCTTCTTCTTCCGTCTTTCACTCTGTACATGAAATCCATCAAACATGGCTTTCCTTCATGTTCTTGTTGTTTCTGTACTTATCATTGTTGCACATGCTATCCAGTTTGAGAATCCTGGAGTTGCACAGTTGGTCGGTGAGATCAGATCGCAGTACAGCGACTACTTCGAATATGATGGCAGCGACAACTCGAACGACAACTTGACGGCACGTGCTGAGCTTATCGAAGAGAGGATAACTACCTCATACTGGTATGAGCAGATAGCTCACCAAGGTAGAGCACCTTTCGGCCCTGGAGGATACAATGTATATCGCAATGTGAAGGATTACGGCGCAAAAGGTTGGTCTAACAGATGATATCCGAGGTTAAGCTCTACTGACTGTCATAGGCGATGGTGTCACGGACGATACGGTACGAGGATTCATTTGATCATCCCTAGCCATAACTAACACTCAACAAAGGCTGCTATCAATGATGCTATCTCAGCTGGTGGCCGATGTGGCAGAGGGTGCACCACGACTAGCACTACTCCAGCCGTGGTCTATTTCCCGTCTGGCACATATTTGATCTCATCATCAATCATCGACTTCTACTTCACCCAACTCATTGGCAATCCAAATAGCCCCCCTGTTCTTAAAGCTACAGCAAACTTCCAGGGCTTCGGCTTGATTGATGCAAATCCGTACTGGACGGATAACTTGAACTGGATCAGCACCAATGTTTTTATGAGACAGGTGCGAAACTTTGTGTTTGATATGAGAGGTATTCCTGCTAGCAGTCAGGCTACTGGAATTCACTGGCCTACAGCGCAGGCTACGAGCTTACAAAATGTTGTCTTCGAGATGAGTCGTGAGGCAGGAAACATGCACACGGGACTCTTCTGTGAGAGTGGTATGTTATCCCTGATCGCGTAATACGCCTCACTAACACCAGCTTCAGGATCCGCTGGCTTCATGACAGACATCACCTTCAACGGTGGCGTTGTTGGAGCATCTATTGGAAATCAGCAATTTACGATGCGTAATCTCAACTTTGATGGATGTGGTACGGCAATTAGTCAACTCTGGGACTGGGGTTGGGTCTACCAAGGAATCAGCATCAACAACTGTGGTATCGGTATCGACATTTCTGCTGGAGGCGTCAGCCAGCAGAATGTTGGGTCTGTTATCTTGATAGACAGTTCAATCAGCAATACTCCCGTTGGTATCGTCACCGCATTTACAGGCACATCCAGTCCTACCACAGCCGGAAGTCTGATCATCGAGAATGTTGTCCTGACAAACGTGCCAACCGCCGTCAGAGCCAACGGAGCAGCTGTCCTAGCAGGCGGTTCTACTACCATACAAGCATGGGGACAAGGACACTCATACAATCCAAACGGACCAAACAGATTCCAAGGAGCCATCACTCCAGCTTCAAGACCTGCGAGCCTGCTCAATAATGGAAAATTCTACACTCGATCCAAGCCGCAATACAACAACCTCGCAGTAACTTCATTTGCTTCGGTCCGTGCTGCTGGTGCTCAGGGTGATGGAAGTACAGACGATACAGCTGCACTTCAAGCAATTATCAACTCGGCTACACAGGCAGGCAAAGTCGTATACTTTGACTGTGGAGTGTACAGGATTACAACAACCCTTCTCATCCCCGCAGGAGCTAGAATTGTTGGTGAAGGATATGCCACATTATTGAATAGTGGTTCGTTTTTCAATGACATGGACAATCCAAAGCCTGTTGTCAAAGTCGGTAATCCAGGAGATAGTGGCCGAGTTGAATGGAGCGACATGATTGTGACAGGCCAGGGTCCCCAAGCAGGAGCCATCATGATAGAGTGGAATCTAAATTCGCCGTCCACCAAACCTAGCGGAATGTGGGATGTTCATACTCGAGTTGGTGGCGTAGCTGGTTCCAATATTCAACTTGGTCAGTGTGCTAAGCAGCCTGATATCGTAGGACAGATCAAGAGCCAGTGTATCGGTGCTTACATGCTGATGCATATCACGACTTCTGCCCAAGGACTTTATATGGAGAACGTTTGGCTATGGACCGCCGATCACGATGTCGATAACGAAACTCTTTCACAAATCGACGTCTATGTGGGACGAGGCTTGCTAATTGATAGCACTGCCGGTAACATTTGGCTGTGAGTCTCCTCTCTTTGAATATGATTATATATATTGACGAGCACGACAGAGTCGGAACGGGATCGGAACACAATGTATTGTACCAATATCAATTGTATAATACCAAAAATATCTACATGGGTTTCGCACAAACCGAATCGCCGTACTACCAGCCAAATCCTTCAGCTCCGGTGCCATTCTCGGTCAATGCCGCTTTACATGATCCGGACTTCGATGCTAGCTGCAGCTCTAGTATCGCAGGCAACTGTAGAAGTGCCTGGGGGCTGCGCATCATGAACTCCAACAATGTGCTGGTCTATGGGGCTGGGTTGTACAATTTTTTCGACAACTGGTCCACGAGTATGTCCCTGCTGCTCTTTAAATTGTAATAGGCACTAATCCAAAGCAGCCTGTTCGAACAACCCGGGACCGGAGGACTGTCAGAACAACATCCTGAGTCTCGAGGGTTCTAATCCACAGACCACGATTTACTGTCTGGCAACGGTTGGTGCTACTAACATGATCACAGTCAACGGCAACACCATTGCGAATTATTACGACAACCAAAACGTGTTCCCTCAGGTCATAGCACTATTTAGGTCGGTTGACACCCCGCAAGATCTGTTTCCCACGTCGCTCTCTACGTCGGCAGTGTCGACTCTTGATTCGATCTCTACTACCACGATCGAAACTCCTATCGAGACTCCTATCGAGACTCGTATCGAGACTCCTGTCGAGACTCGAATGGATAACTCCACAGTTTTAATTCCTGTTACTTCGATTGCAATTTATACTACTGCTTCAGATGCGAGTCCTTCTACCGCGGTCCAGAGTCATAGTTCTCTTGGCCCGGGGTCACTTTCTCTTGTTACCTCGGTCGTGGTGGTCACTACCACTCTCATTCTCGACCCGGTTACAATCACCGCTACCACGATTACGATTTCTACCTCTGTTCTCGGTTATTCAGCGATGCCCACAACCATAGAGACTAATACACAGCAGGCCATAAACGTCAATGGGCAGTGCGGAAAGGAGGTGGGAACGAGATGTAGAGATGGAGTGTGCTGCTCCAAATGGGGGGAGAACGAAGACGGCTGGTGTGGTGTTGGCTGTCAGGCTAGCTTTGGAACATGCTGGACGAAGAAGGAGGTTTTTTGAGATGGAGTTTGTTTTCTGGTATGCAATAACATTTGGTATCATACATGCCAGTCATTAGGCGATTACTTGGACGCCACTTGAAGTGGTGGTTAGTTTTTTTGAGAATGAGTGGAGCATAGCTTTTGAGGAATATTATAAATTCTGATGAGCATATTGCGCTCCTTTATTCTAGTACGAAGGCCCAATGTTCCAAATGGTATTTGCTACTAGGTATCCTGGATGTTGTGTTGTTCGGGGGTGGTGTTGAACAGTGGACCACCAAGTTGGTGATCTTCATAACTCAGCGCTCTCGATTTCCCTTCCTTCCCTAGCCAAAATGCAAGGGAGGAAGGTAATTCCAGGATTGCCTTTGAATAGTGGCTGCCCTATAAGACCATCATAGAAAGCCAGATATGAGAGTTTTCCTTTCCTTATATAGCAATGTGTTCTCGTGGAGGCGGCTGGAAGGGAGCTTTTCCTCACGAACGTGAAATTGGTATGCTTTTGGTTACAATTTGCTATAGTTATCACGGGTTACACCCGTGGAGTAGTCTTGGAGTGCTCCAGCGACGTATGCGGTTATAGAGCTGCAGGAAGCGCCACGTGACAGAAACTTCTAGAACCTGCACAATATGTATATGGATCAGGAAGGACACAGGTATTACACGGTAATCGAATCTTCTTGTACTGAGACAGCCTCTATATTTTCAATCACGTGTAATCGACTACAAGCCCTGACAATAGTCAGATGTGCAATGCAATACGCTACTTGCCAATTATACCTGTAATAGCCTATCAGAAGTATCTTTGCTGTAGAAATTTCAGCTCGTACGTTGTGTCTTTGTGAGGGTTGGAACGCATGTGGGTAATGATGATGTGAGTGCCTAGCCAAGGATGACTCGAGAACAAATCCCCAGGTTAAACTGTAAAGAACTACGCAAAGAGCTATTGACAATGTGGCGCTTACTCCCTTATGATCTTAGCAGTAAGCCCTCCTTTACCCACCCAAGCGATACATGTATCAACAAGTGAAGATCAGACGGATGATCTAACTGACGATCTGACAGGAGGTGTGAGTCACGTGGGCACAGCCCACGTAAATGAGGGTCCAACTGTTGGCAATACAAGGGTGATATCACGTATGGACAGGTAGTGCTGTACATAGTATGATTGTTGATTGGTTGTTCTTAGCTAAGTACAGGTGGAGGGGAATATATACTCTCGTGCTAGGTCACGTTACTTGTAACGTGACCACATGTGTCCATCAATGAATACTATACTCCCAACACTGGCAACTCTTCTTTATGGGGAGAGCTGTCAGTGCAAAAGGATCGAAAAAGGAAATAGTGTCCCTATACAAAGTACTCGGTGCAACAGGTGTTTTTCTCCCTTAGTCTTGTCTCTCTCTATTCTCTCTTCACCCAGCCCTCCATTCGCACTCGAAGCTGGTTAGTATTGACAAAGGTCTCCAACGCCTTATTTGGAGTTGCCTTCGTCATGGCGTCGGCCGGGTTGTCAGTCCCATTGATCCATCGAATCTCAAACAGTTCCCTTCGCTCGTACGATTGCCGAAGAGCCATTATATCGATCATTAGGCGCTTTTCCTTCGTGGTTCCGAGCTTGACCAAGCATTCGTATAACGAATACGAATCGGTACAGACAATTGTGGGAATGGTTGGTAGGCTGAGTTGTTCCGTAATCATCTTTAGTGTTGAGCCGATAGCAAAGGTCATATCTGTGCCTGCGACCATTCCGTAAATCTCGGAGGCAAGCACGCTTCTTGTCACTCTCTTGCTCTTAGTTGAACTCCAATGAATAAGGTTGCCGGTCAATACGAATTCGTC
>MU254102.1:0-29544 GCA_019669825.1 Calycina marina
CGAGAGTTGTCGGGCCCTAAGGGCGTCGGGGATCGAGTGCGCGAGTCGTTCGTCCGTCGTCCTACTAGCCACGCTGTTGACTTGAGCATGATGGGTTGGCAGCTGCAGTATTCGAACCTACCAGCACAAGCTGTCTTCCTATTCTCTGGCCATAATAAGAGTATACACAGCAGGTGCTCACCAGAGATGCAGTGCCAGCTACCTCTCCAGCCGCCTTGATGTAAGGGCTGAACCCTCGTTTACGTGGGCTGTGACCACGTGACTCACACCTTCTGTCAGATGGTCAGTTAGATCATCCGTCTGATCTTCACTTGTTGATACATGTATCGCTTAGATGGGTAAAGGAGGGGTCACTTCTAAGATAATAAGGGAGTGAGCGCCACATTGTCGATAGCTCTTTACGTAGTTCTTTACAGTCCAACCTGGGGTTTTGTTCTTGAGTCATCCTTGGCTCGGCCCCTCACAAGTGAGCTCTCCCAAACACCACGCCCTTCAGTGAAACTTCCGAGTCAAATATCTGGTGTATATCTGGGCATGGAACTATAGACGCCTGTGAGGAAATTAATTAGGCGCAGAGACATTTCAGCTTCATGTTTGGCTTACACAATCTCTACTCGGCATTGGACAGCCCCCCTTGGCGAGTTGGATTCTGCTCGTATTTGACTCAATAAGCCCTGCTGTGCCACGGGGTTCAAGAAACGTCCATAAGAGTAACTTTTCCATAATTGATGGAACGAAGATAACTTCACCTTAAATCATATATTTGGCCGTAGAAATCACTTCTGTGAGATACTACGGTACAAGCAATCTCTACTTCGACATTCGAATTAGGCTAGGACGACTGTACAGCATACTATACACTAGAAACGATGACTGAAGAACATAAGCAATCGGTACAGGCACCAGGGATACAACTTCAACTTCTCCACCAAGCTAGCTCTGATGCCAATCTCTCCTTACCCAAGGCGTTGAATGAACATAGCAATGGGATTCTTGCAAGTCCACAACCAGCTCATACACTGCCATCGGATCCAGTGCAGCCAAGGCAAGTACCCAGGACATGTGCGAGACACTGCCACTGACCAGCGTTTTAGTCAACTAACTCAGGAACATCCAGAAGCTGCTCCAGACAATGCCCAACTACTTCCTCAGTATCAAACAGCAGCGAAAGCTGCTGCATACCACAGTCCACAGATGGTGACGCCTTTGAACATGCTGAAGAACCAACCAGTATATGTTGACTGCCCGCATTGCCACACACGAGCGATAACTATGGTTGAAACTCATGGCGAAGGCATGCAGTTGTAAGTGCCTTCTAAAATCTTTCCCACCCTTCTAATCTCAACACGACAATGTACTAACTCTCATCATAGCGCGTGTGGTGCACTTTTGTGTCTCGTCTGCATTTGCTTGGCCCCACTCCCATGCTGCCTGCATTGGTTCGAAGAGACCAACATCTCCTGTTCCAACTGCAAGAGACAACTGGCAAACATGGATTCCGAGGGGAATACACATGTCACCCCACTCGGTCCTGCGCTTCAACCTTCTCAGTTTGCGAGTCAAGCTCCAGTCCAGGCACCTATCGTCGCTGAACGTCAACAATAAGTACGCGACCTTCGGCGATTTTCATTCGATCATCGTTCAAGTTTCGTAAACGAAGAAAAATTTGAGCGGCCAGAAGCAGACTTCAGGGAGGAGTTGATGGTGACTGTATGAATAGTGATCTGACAGATTTCTGTACGAATGCCTGTTTTGATTTGATGATTTCTATATTTCCATGCTTGTAGCACGATACCCAGTTATTAATGATGAGAAATGCAACCATCGAAACGGTTGCCAGCACTCCCCAGTCTATCATGGGAATCCTCCACCGTACCACAACACGTTCTTTCCTGATGAGCTATCACGCGTAGTTTCATCAATTTTCGTTGCTATTTCTTGTACACATCCGTCGACTGGATTGAACGCTTTTTCCATGCCATAGGCACGAGCGTCGGTATTACCCATACGGTTTGGACGAAGCTGCAACACATACGTTAAAATAGTCCTTCGAAACCTTGTCACTTTGAATGTTTTGCGAATACGCTACTTAACCCAGGTCCATGGCAAAGGATATGATATCGGCATGAGAGAAGTGAATTAAGATCTCGGAGTTAATTTGCTTTATGCAGTAACTTCCAAGAGTTGACACAGATGTTACGAGTAGACAATCCCCAAGAAGACACGCCTGGACATATCCTTGGAGCAGCTGACTCTCAAATCGGCATTGAAGGAAAGAGGGAGAGAGGCTCCGAGAACTGAATGCTGGTGTAGCGGGAAACGGCATTTGAGGCACGGTAAGCATAGCTGTCATATTCGGCTTTCTCTTCAATGCTGGCGATAGCTCCAAGGGAAATTCCCATGACAATGTTCTTCGGTTGATAGCCTTCTTCAGCAGAGAAAATACCGCGTGAAAAGAGCACCAAAATTTAAAATCCGTTAACAGACATGCACTCCTCCACTGCAACTCGGATCGCCAATGGCTGAAATGACAGTGTTGTCCTCCTTTGCAAGATATGCTGCAGGGAGTCCTTTCCCAAGGCATGAGGGCTTGACAGTTAGTACGTGAGACACCGCCAATTTGAACAAGCTTACCTCTGCTAGCACCTGTGATGAGGTATGTTATGGTCGTTATTTTGATTGGAAGCGATTTTGACGGAGTATGCAAGTGATTCAGGCCAGAATGAAGCTGACATTTTGAGCACTTTGTTTACGAGAGTTACTTACATTTTGGGATCCAGAAATGGCCCTAAGAAACCCAAGGCAGTCTGCCGGGAATTGTATGGTGGGTTACATGGTAGCTTCTGCTGTTCTGTGGCGAACTCTTGGCTCATGAAGAGAGATTCGGAACCCCGTAGTCAAGACCTCAAGGTTATGGTTGTATGCCTCCCCATACACAATGAAAGCGGCAGTAGATTGTAACTCCCTTACAACATATGCTTCAACATACGGTAGCATTATTAAAGGACAGTACAAGCTGTAGTATAGAATGCTTTTCGATACTTGGTAACCAGTCCTCTAAGCTTAGAAAGGCCACAGTAGACTGGAGTGCCTCACTAACTTTGGTACATTCAAAAATGTATTTACCAACGAATTCCTGCCGCTTTTTGTGTCTATGCCTACGCTTACAGATCAATATCAGCAACTAGTGAGTCCTGCTTTTCCAAAGCACTGAGTCCTGCTACTTGTCTCTCTTCTGTCCCTGACAGTATAGTAGAAGTTAGTACTCGAATTTGCGGACTTCCCTGGTCAACCAATACGTCTTATCACGACGTAACGACATATGGATCTTGTTCAGTGGTTAGACACCCCTCGAATGGTATATACATGCCGGGTTTGTGAGAAGGGGTTCTCAACTAGTAAGCATCCTCTATTATACCTTCGAATAGATGATCACTGTCATTTAATAGAAATCGCTCATAAATGGCATGCAGCGTACTTTTACCGCAAGTCACGAGAAACCCTCGAACTCGATAGATATCTTGTCTAGATTGTACTGAGGTCAAGAGGCGGTGTGATGCAGATTTCACGACATGTTCCGCTTGCACAAAGAAAAAAAGCAGCTGTATATATGAACCATGTGTGGCTGTTTCAAATCGTTCTGGGGAAAGTTCAGTGCCAAGTGTTCCTCATCCAGCGGATGAATAGGTCGGGAATCCTTCACAGATTCCAGCCGCTAGTGACTTCGACCTGGATCTGGACGTGGACTGATGGAACAATGCAAGAGTCTTGTTGTTACCGAGTATGGCCGAACACCGCAAAGACAATGTCAGCAGGCCAGGTCTACCGTCATAAACAACGCCAGAGCGAAAGGAAAAGCAAGGACCCTTACAGACGGAGTAGGAAAGTATTCAAGAAACACAGACACAGCACTACCAGGCAAACACACTCGTATTCTGTAAGACAACCTCAAGCGGAGAGTAGCGAGCGTACTAGTGCAGCTCCGAACAGGAATGGCAGGACTTAATGGATACCTCCACCAAATCGGACCAATATAAATATGACTAAGCAAGGAAAATGGTCAAGCACTTTCTTTCCAATGCACAAGATGGGAGGCATACCGAACGCAGTTACTGGCACAGACAGGAAGAGGCAACCCTTCTTTCTAGTTATGACGAAAAGCACCATGTGATCCGGAGACATGGACACCAAATATGGACGCGGTTCGAGCAACGATTAAGTTCGCTATAGTCACAGGACGACTGGACATGGAGATAGAACAGGCAGCTACCACCAATCCCAATCCCAATCCCAATCCCTCCCCTCACCCTAATGCCACCAGCAGGTCTCACTTCAGTCGCCGACGATAGGACATTGAACACTTGGAGGAATGAACTACAAGCTCACTTGCTACTAACCACTCACGAGACTTCGTTCGAAAAAGACAATTACTGAGAGTGGGAAATACTGGAAGCGACATTCTGTACGGGCTTCAGAAGATCATGGAAACTCTGAGCGAAGTGGAATATGTAATATAACCAGGGCCCTTTAGGTTTAAACCCGGGCGAATGTACCTTCATCATCAATAGCCCGCTTAGTCCCTCTTGCTGTCTGGCACAATTAAAACTTGGAGGACGCTACAGTTCCAGTTATTATCACGTTTATATGGTATTGTTAGGCACTGGGCAGTTTTTCTGCTCTATCTCCATTCGATAGGATATGCCAGACTAACTAGCATACTCGATCGTTATGGATGGGCCACAGGGGCTGTCAAAATTTACCGCGCAGGGACTTCTAACAAATTTCAAAATGGATTATATTATACATATCACAACAACGAGGATCTAATTCAACCTCTTTCAAGCTTCTGGATCTTTCTACACCTCCAGGGCGTCTCTTTAATACGTTTCCGAATTTGTGCAATTGTAACGATGGTGGATGGACGAGGGATGGCTATGGTATGGTAGCCAGCTTTGAGGCGGAGTTGTAAGCGCACCCGCATTATCCCATTCACGCTGGATAGCCTCCTTGAACTCCGGCTACCCACGACATGTACCTCCACGTAATCGCTGCTTAATTATCTCGGATGGGTAAGTATCTTAAGATCTCCATTACGTTTAAGACGCGCACACGGGTTATTGACAGACCTATCCCCGTGCGAAGGATCTCCATCCTTTTGGGAGGCAAAAGTGATGGCTATATCGCTCTTTTGATGCCTTAATCTCTTGGATATGCTTATGAAGGATCCCCTTAGCATATAGTTTTTGTGGAATAGCGTTTCCCTTAGGTATAACCTCTGCTGTGCTGCTGGCTGTGCTGCCTCCCAGTCTTTTACTTGTTTCTTGTACCCTTCATCGGTTTGGTACATGATTTTCCGTGGCCTACGCAGTTTGTAGGTTTTCTGTAATGGCTCCTTTGGATCCTTGTAGAAAATGAGCCTGTCTTTGTGGTTGTACGACACTTCCGCGGCTACATGGATAGTGACGTCTAAACCAGAGGTCTTGGTCTCTTTAAGAGACCTCTCTTACGTAGCTCGTTCTCTGAGGTATTCTCGGGCTTCACTGACTGGAAGTGTACCTCATCCCTAAACCATATGTATTGCCAGGAGCCGGTAATGGTCGCTTCTTCGTGCTCTTTGCCATATTGGACGCGTTTTGGCTTGTTTGACTTTTTAACTTGAGATTTTAGAAGAATATGGCTTCTTTCACCAACGCGTACCACTTCGAGCAATGCGGCGCTGTAAAGTACGCGCAGGAGCCTTGTTTCTGGCATGGCTGTTCGTAAAGGGGGTCATTAGAGTTCGTTACTTTTGCGATATCAGATGTAGATAGATACCTTGATATCTCGCCCAAGCCTAGAAGAAAGCTTTCTTGTCCTTCTGAATGCAGGAGACCCAAGTAAATCGCGTTACGAAAGCCATCCACGCGCTGTATCGAGTGGCAGGGTGAAATATAACGATTTACAGATCTGGCCGATAGAAGTGTTATTTTCTTTGGAACCAAAAGCACTAAAGAGACGAGCGCGCTTGATAGAATTGCATTCGTTCCTCTTAAGCGAATTAGGAGGCGTTGGTGTAGCCATAATGTGGTAGAAAAGAAGTTGTATTAGTTATTGATATTTTAAAGTTGGGGGCCCCCTGCGCAGTCAATTTTGACAGCCCCTGTGAGCTAAAACCAAAATTTACGGTAAATATTCTAGATAGGTATTCTTGGTAGAATAGGGGTTAAGCGAGATTGTGTTGACTTCTGGTATATCCAAACCAACTGGAAATAAGTAATCAAACAACAAGACGATTTTATGGCTTCCTGCAAGCCTATAGTAGGATCCTTTAGAACCGAGTAAAGAACAGCAGGATTTAGGGATCGGTCACGTGCTAAACATTTGTGGAGAGATGGCATCTTGAATTCTAACAGATCAGAACCATAGGACTGCCAGGAGCAACCACCACCATTCACATAATGAAGCGAATTAATGCAATCGTGCTGTTAAGCACTCTTACAGCTCCAGTACTCGCCGCAGACTCAGCACGACCTCGTGGCGTTGGACCAGAGTGTCAGTAAACTCCCCCACCAGTCACCTATCCCAACGATATCCACACAGCCAATTGCACCATAACTAATACTTTATTGTAGTTTCGAAGTTCTACAAGGATGTGGAGAGCTTCACATGTATCTCGCATCCCTCCATAAAGCTCTCCCGCACACAAATCAACGATGACTACTGTGATTGTCCCGATGGCTCAGACGAGCCGGGCACGGCAGCATGTACATATCTCTCGACCTACTCTCCTCCACAGCCCGTGCCTGGCGCACCCGACGGAACTTCCAACATCAGTATAGCTCTGCCAGGCTTCTACTGCAAGAACAGAGGTCACATACCGAACTACATCCCGCACCAGTTCGTCAACGATGGAGTCTGCGATTACGAAATCTGCTGTGATGGCAGTGAAGAATATGATGGTGTGGGAGGGATAAAATGCCCCGATAAGTGCGGTGAGATTGGCATAGAGTGGAAGAAGCTGGATGAGATTAAGCAGAAGAGTATGAGCGTTGCGTTGAAGAAGAAGGAGGAGATGCTCAAGACGGCCCAAGAGCTAAAAGCAGCACTTGAAACCACGATATCGAAGACGAGAGATGAGGTTGAGAATCTGCAAGTGAGGGCGGATGATCTGGAGAGGAAGTACAACGAGATCGAGAGGCGAGAAAGAGGCAAACTGGTGCAGAGCAAAGGGAAGGGCTCGAAGGTTACAGTCCTTGCTGGGCTAGCGAAACAGAGGGTCGAGCAATTGAGAGAGTCATTGGTGAGCGTTGTGGAGAAGAAGAATGCGCTGAAGCAAAGGGTGGAAGAACTCGAGTACATTCTGGCCACTTTCAAGGAGGAACGGAATCCTAATTTCAACGACGAGGGTGTCAAGAGAGCAGTCAAAGCATGGGAGGACTACGCAGCCGCAAAGGTTGAGTCCGACGAGTCGGCCCAGGACCGTGATATTGAGGATATCTCTAAGCCAGACCATGAGTCTGACGACGGCATCAATTGGGCAGAATGGGAGACTGAGCCTGAAGAGACCGACGTAGATGCTCGTAAGTCCTGTCCTGTCCTGTCCCGTTCCTTTCATTCCACCACATATTTGACAACTATTTAGTGTACAAGTTTGAAGAATACCTCCCCGTCTCCCTCCGCGAATGGCTCCACAAGAAGCTCGTCGACATGCGCATCATGCTCGTCGAAAACGGCATCCTTGCCGACAACGCCAACTCCGGCAGCGAGTCCAAAACCGTCACCACCTCGCGGCAAGCCTTCCAAAGCGTCAAGGATGAGCACTCATCGAAAGCCGCCTCACTCAGTCAGTTCGAGAAAGATCTCGAAAAGGACTTTGGCCCCTCCGACGTCTTTCGTGCGCTCACTGGCCATTGCGTGTCCACCGACAGCGGAGAATACGAGTACGAACTCTGCTGGATGGACAAGACGATGCAGAAATCAAAGAAAGGCGGTGGAAACACTGGCATGGGCAAATTCGTGCGCTTCGACAAGCTAGAGGTTGATGAAGAAATCGGCGCTGATGGGAAGGGTGTTGGACAAGGCGAGAGAATCACGATGATGTATGAGAATGGACAGCATTGCTGGAACGGCCCGAATCGCCAGACGACGGTGGTGTTGGCATGCTACGAGAAGGATGAGATATGGAAGGTGGTTGAGCAGGAGAAGTGTATGTACAGGATGGATGTGGGTACACCTGCTGTTTGCGAGAAGCAGACTTCAGGGAAGAAGGCCGAGGGCAAGGACGAATTGTAGAGCTAGCTTATAGAAATGTACATCTGCGCATGAAAGTTGAAAGTGTGTCATGTTGCATGCTGCGGAAAGATATATATTTGCCCGATCTTGGTATTGAGAAACTAACTACCCATGAAGTACATACGATAGATCATCTTGCAACCCGCACATTACCTAAACCCACTTTCTCAGATCGCTTCCTCTTCGTGACCACCTCATGGTGCATCACAATGACAAAGGGGAAGGCGCCGCGCCGAGTCCCTCCCGGAAAGGGAAGGGCTGCGAATAGTAACGACGCCTCGAACTCTTGAATGTCGCTCAGCTGCATTTTCGAAGGGAACTGCAGAAGTTTGACGCGAGCGAGAAACCTAAAACACCAAAATTTCTTGTTTCCTATCAGCAGATATGGGCCACCAGTCTAGCAGATTTCTGTACTTTGTTAGTAAAACCATGTCTCACTGTACCTGCCAAAAACGAGTGCACAGAGCAAAATGATCGTCGATATCGTAAATCCGAGCTCTTGATCATTCACTATATGTGGTCAGTTTGATAATGGTTCTTCTCATTTTTGGGGCGAATGGGGGAGCAAATCATCTTTATCTAAACATAGATAACGTAAAAGCTCAAACTAGTAGTACAGTGGACAACCTAATGCGGTTGTACAAACGCCAATATTTGATGGGTATCGTGTTGTCCTGATAAGTCCTTGACGCCTGAAAGAGCAAGACCACCGAAGTTCGCAAATATCGTATATATAATATACATCTGCTGATATAAGGTTAGCCACATAGGTAACAGCGAGGTAAAGTGTGGGATTTACAATACCAGATCGCCTCCACCGACTATCAGTCCCCGCCATCGTACTCTGGGTATAGTGTCTGACAAAGGTGGCGAAGATGCTTGCGTTGTAGTGCAAAGGACGAATAGTTTCCAGCCCAGAGGCAAGAAAGAATGCTCCGATTTTGTCGATTGTCGCCAGCGTTCAATTTAGACATGTGTTGACTCAAAGTATGATAAGCATCTCGGAAGGCTCGGATAATCACTTGGGTGTTTGATGAACCACCTGAGATATCGTTGTCTGGTCTGTTAGGATCCATAATACAGATCTTCTCAGCACCTGGTTTATGCTGATAAGGCATGTTGCGATCTGACTTCGAGACATACTGGGGAGGGTTGAGAACGATAGCCGTGGTCTTCCAGTTAAACTTGTTACCATATAGGTCAAGGAACTCCATCAGAATATCGCCAAGGTGATGTTCTGGAACCATGTAACCAGCACTGGTCTGGGGTAGCAACTGCAGGAGACTGGTGACAAGGCAGATGACTGAGAATCCACCAATGCCACCGTTTACGGGCTCGTTAAGACCTCTCATGGCTAAGAAGTGCTTCATGAGCGTAACGAGGAGGGGCATGGCGGGGTGCTTAGACTTCCAATCCTGGAAGGTCTTATTGGCAATGAGGCCTGTGTCATTCTCGAAAGAAATGTCTACTTTGAGTCCTGTGAGTCGGTCGACGTACTTGACCAGTGGCACTTTGGCATGAAGGATCATGTCCATGGAGCCCGGCATTACCACGCCTTCATTATCGAGGAATCTAGCAAATTTACGAACAGAGCCTTGACTGTGTCCGATTTCCTTTGGACCACCTTGCATGAATGAACGAGAGACAACGACAACATCCATGTCTGCGGTTGGAAGACTAGAACGCGTTAGTAAGCGAAAACCTGGAGGCCGTAGGGTATAGGATCACTTACTAAAGTCCTGCAGGATAAGAGCCAAAAGTCAAAACGTCAGGTTGAAACTGATGATATACATTTTGAACCCTCGTTCGTAAATCCTCGACAAGTTTACCACGTATGAAGTCCTCGAATCGTCTTGGGTGGACATATTCGTAGAAGTCGTAGATCTCTTTGTGAAGCCAAACACCAATTTTGGCAGTATCCGAATGGTCGATGCCAATCCAAGGTGTCTCCAAGCCCTTCCATTCACGAAGAATCGCACCATGGACGGGCAGTTTCTTACCCTTGGGAGATGAATGTAGGCGAGGAGCAGCACGTGTACTACCGTTACCAAGGAGAGCCTCCTGTAATATGGGAGTATCTTTGATCTCATCCCTAATAGTACGCTTTCTATTGCCCAATTCAGGATTTGGAACGACTACTGCGTTCTCGTCATCGCTCGAAACGAGGTCAACGACTGGATTGGGGGTTCTGGCGGGCTTGGAAAGCGCGTTGAGGGGACCTGATCTGATGGCGGGTATTGACTGTTCTACAACGCCAGTTGGTGCTGGCTCAGGTTCGTACTCTGGTTCGGTATCGTCATTTCCAAAGGATATGAAGTCGTCGATAGCTGGAGCTGCTTCAGTCTTCACAGCAGCGGTAGCATCAACGCGGGCTTTGCGGATCAGCTTGACAACATCCTTCTTCTTACGAAGAGTTTCCTCAACAGGAGGCAGAGCGGTATATGGATCAGGATTGGACCACTTGGGCGCATCGTCGGCATCTGCAGCTCTCTTCAGTGTCTTAATCTGCTTCTGTTGGGGCTCTTCAGTGTCGTCACCAGCGTCAGACATATCCATCTCAGCCTCAGAGCTGTCTGAAACATCATCTGGTGCAATATACTTGGCTCTTTTTTGATCTCCATCCATCATCCCATCCATAAGCTCAGGTGTAGGTTCTCGATTAGTCTGTAAAGTGTTAGTCGGCGGCTGGTTTGTGCGTATTGGTCCAGAATGTTTACATACCTTGAGAAAAGCTCGATTGGAAGCCAATCGAGGTCCACCTCTTCCGCCCCGACCTCGAAAACCACCTCTTGGTGCGACATTGCGTTGAACGCGTGAGCCGTCGTTCTGTTGAGGACCGTAATTGTAATTTAATGGCGGTGGTTGATTGGCAAAGGAAGGCGGTGGGTCATGACGGAAATGAAAGTTCATGTTATCATTCTGGGAGTAACGATCAGGTCCAGAATAGCTGTCGCGTCTATCACCATAGCCATTGTATCGTGGTGGGGAGAATCGTCTTGGAGGCGATCTCTGGGCTGGTCCGCGAGGAGGTGAGCGCATGCGACTGTTTCCATTTCTGAATTGATACATCGGTGGAGGAGGTCCTCTGTTATAGCTATAATCGCGATCGCGTCCTGGGGGTGGTTGTGGAGGGGCATAATTGTCGTAGCGATCAAAGGAATCGTATCTACCTCTGTCGCGGTAATCGTTGGGTGGTTGGTAGTGATCATTATCGCGTTGTCCACGAGGGGAATATCCCCCTGGCCGATACATGTCACCGTTGACTGGTGGGGGAGGGTGACGCGACATCTTTGTTGTCGTGGGCGTCAAGATTGAGTTTGGTTTGGTGAAGAAAGATTGGAGGTTAAATTGGAGGTTAACTTTGATGTTCGAAGTTCACAGTTCAACTATTCGTAAGAAATAATTTGAGATCTTGGCATGACGGTGATAGCACGTGATGAGGCTGGCTATGTTGATTCACAGGAGGAATTGGAGTCCTTCACCACACAACACCTTATCTTGGAATACTTTTAAGATGTTCATGCTGAATTGTATAGCACAAGTCTATCAAATTCACCACTAAACTCCAACACAGCCGGTCCACCAGAAGACAGTGTAGAAGCCTACCTATGACCTCCTGGACTACATATTTGATGGCAGCTTTCATTATTCATATTGAGTGCTAAAGAATTAACGTGATTCAGCACCGAGCCTTTCATCGGCTTTACAATCTAGTCTTCGTAAAAACATACGACTAAGATGCCTGTTCAAGCTTCCGCCGTCTTTACTCACCACCATCGTCAGAGGCTCTCCTTATTTGATATACTCGACCTCAACGATGTCCACCTGATATCTCTCCTTAATCCTTCCCCATGCCTCTGCATTTGTGACTGTCAGAGGTAACACGCCATCCTTTCGTTAATTCATTTCATCGATTCGCGCAAACCCATTAGTAACAATGGCGACCGTAGCGAAGTAACTTGGTTCCAAGGCAACGTTCTCCTTACTCGGAGCCTTCGCTATAGTTGGTGTGACCGATGATAAATTATTAAACTTTTGTCTCCTCATACGAACGTACGACTACTGGGACAGGGTCGATTGCACCTGTCACGACATGTCTCGCTCTGCCGGGTAGTTCCCCTGGAGGAAAGGTGTTCGTAGCTTCAGTGAGCATGTTAATACTGATGTCGTCTAGATGACCGCAGTAGTTGTACTAAAGACCGGTTGGGAAGATGTAATCTGTTGTGCACTTTTTTCAATCAGGATGGGCAGGTTAACAGCATTGTCCTTCTCCCATGCCGTTAATGGCTCCAGCTTCTGAAGTCGATCACTTGTAGGACTTATCTCGACCTCTATGATACTCGCCTATTCAAGTGGAAGCAGTAGGTAATAGAACTGATTATCTGAGTTGAAGGTGGTAGGTAGCTAAGGTAATTTTGACTTGGAAGCTGTAATATGAAGCTATTGTCACCATTCGCAGTGTCTGGTATCGAATCTGTCAGTGGGTTGAATTCGAGCGAGTCGGAGTATGCGAATGCCATTGCAAGCTCAGGCGATGTTCCGAACAAATTCGTTTCAGAATCGCCATCATGTCGGCTGAAGAAGCCAATGAGTGATGCTGAAGGAGTATTTATAGTTGACCACATGCCTCGTGAAGTTACGGTTGAAGAATGTCATCACGGAGTTGATTTCGTCCTATTAATGTCAGTCAAGTCTAAGAGAAAGTTGTGAAGAACGCTTACCTTTGGTACATCCGGTCTATCTCGCTGCCGAACACATGAGCCACAAGAGCCAGTTAGTACGGTTGACCTGCATTCCTTATTTCTACCCAACCACTGTCAAAGGACTCGGCACTCGTTTGACATTCTTGTTTTCACCTCATCATTGTGCCTCTTCGCCGCCTTCTGTATATTTGCAGTGACCTACTCAAGCGACCGCAATGGAGAACGTGGCCACCACATCTCAGTCCCTATGTGACTGGCAGGAATTGGTTGCAACATCTCCGCAACAACACTCAACAATGCAGTCGACCAATTGGGCTCCTTGCTCTACATCTGTAGCTGTTTCTGCAAATCCAAGTCTTTCTTTTGTCTCCCTGGGTGGCGGCTACGCTTTCGGACACGCCTAAACAAGGTGCCTGTGCTACAGCTCTGATGAGTCTGCTCTCATAGTTCGAGGAAATCTGGAGGGCGTAATTCTTTCAGATCACAGGATGCATGAAGATATTCACCGGATATGCTACTGGCTATGGATTTCTCGTTGCTGAGTGTTATGTATCATTCAGGGGTGAAGTTTGTGTTGTGGAGGTTGAATAAAAGTTGGGAGTACGAGGGGAGAGAAGAAAGGCCCACTTAGAAGGGAATAAGCGCCGATAATGACACTGAAACACTTGTATATTGACAACTGCGGAAAGCAAAATATGTATTGATTGACTCAGCTTTGGCACAGTTGCCGAGGCGTATTAAAAGCAAAATATGTAGAAGAGTTTTACTACCGTTGCGCAGCATCACGTGATATTTCCTTTTTAAGCGACGATTCCGCAAGGATAAATATGTGAAAGTGCATTGAAGCAGCCCCTCCCTCTTCTGAACGAAAGAGTTGAAAGACTCAGATATCGTGATACATCTGGTGAATATTTCCACAAGCATTTCTAAACGGTGAGTAGTCACTATCGATCGCGTTTCATAATTTATACGGCTAACAAGACAATGTCGAGGAGTTCTAAGGTTTCTCTCATGACAGAGTGCATGCTGTAGATTTTGATCCTACACGTCACCATGAAGCCACCACGTTAGCAAAACTTATCGCTTCTTTCAGACAATTTCGGTTGCCATATATATGCTGCTCAAGATACTTCCGAAGTGGATACTTGGGATACTTGGTGGTCAGCTAAAGGAAATAGTAAGCCAGTGGAAGGTCCCAGCTATGCCAATAGAGCTTATGAGAGCATAACAGAGCAATGACCGAGACGGCGACGCCAAAACCGTCTTTGACGCTCTTCTCACAAGCAACCTGCCTGAATCCGAAAAGTCTACCGAACGACTGGTCAGCGAGGGGGTGACACTTGTAGATGCTGATTCTGGGACAACTGCATAGTGTCTCACAGCGGCCATGTTTTACTTTCTCTCTGACCCAAAAAGAAATTGAACAATTTGAAGCAAGAGCTAGACACGGCAACAAGACAAGCCAACGGCACCACCACGAATACGATTCCGTTGTTGAACTACCCTGTTTGAGGTCAGTGATCAAGGAAGACTCACGGCTGTCTTACGGCATCGTAGCAAGCATGCTGGGCGTGGCTCCCAAGGAAGAGATGCATTTCCAGCAGTGGACGATTCCGCGTGGCACGGCGGTGAGCATGACAGCCGCACTGATCCACCACGACCCTATCATCTTTCCGGACTCGCACACCTTCGACTTTGAGCGATTGCTGGAAGGAAGCGACTCTGGACGGCTGGATAGGTATCTGGTGCCAATATTCACAGGCTCGAAAATGTGTCTAGGTGTCAACCTTGCGTGGACGGAACTTTATTTGGCGATGAGTAGAATGGTTGAAAACTTCGCGCGTGATGATTGTAGAATGGTGTTATGGGAGACGTGTGTTGATGATGTGTAGTTGCATCGTGATCTGTTCTTTCCGAGAGCCAAAGATGGCAGTCAAGGCGTGCGGGTAAAGGTAATAAGTTGAATATAAGCGGCTATATGTACGAGATCTAGTCAGAATCAAAGTCTGCCGGTAGCTTTATCCAACCCTCCCCTACCAGAAACTGGTATTTTTATGCAGATAACAAGAGGTGATTTTGTCTTACCATCAATACACCTTCTTCCATCTCTAATCCTCCTATCACTTCACCTTGCCACGATCTGAATCACGCTACCAAGGACCTTAGGCTCAGTGACGAATGTCATAGTAGAGCCTTGGGCAAAGCATCTTGTATATACTACTGGACGGTTGCTTGCAGAAGGAAGCGGGCCAGGCGATTACCAGTTGGCTGGCATCACGTGACTGTTAGACCTTACGTGGTGGCTACCAGCGCGACAGGATAGATTGGCTAGCCAGACAAGCAGGATGGAATCTCTTAGTATATAGTCTTTTTAGTTTCCTTAGTAAATAGGAGCTTCGCGCTCAAATTACCATAGCTTTGTTTACCTCACAGTTTACCCAGCTTGTAACGGAATCACTTCCGCGTGATTCACTTCGATTGATACTTGCCTCTTCATTCCTATACCAACCCGGCGTCACTTAGTCCCTTGGGGATAAGTTCAGCTGAGTATTACCTCCCCGGAAGCTCTAACACTTGGCAGAGAGTTGAGAACGTTACACACCTCCCCATTAAAGAATCGCCGCCGACAGGTTGAAGATGTATTAGAGTATATTATAACAGTCACTTGGACACCATGACGGGTGTTATGGAGACACTCATGAGAGTGAATTAGATACTTGAAACTAGATGCGAGTAATAGTCTCCAGGATTCTGACACGGGGAAACGAGATCTTGGAACCTGGAGAGATTGTCCATGAGCTATAACATCAATTCTATGGAGTAGAATACAGATATACGAGGATACCTTTTCCCCACCTGCGCCCTTACCCATCGGTGGCAAGAACTCTTTATCTCTCACCTGGCGAGAAATAGAAGACGAGTTAGATAAACGTCAGCTATTCTATACTCTTAATACACTCTACTTGAATATCCGCGACTGGCTAGCTGCATACATAATTCTTTCTTGCAATCACCGCCAAATCAATCGCCACTTCTTCTTCCTGTCATTGTTCCGTCAACAGCGGATTCCCTGTACCTCACCTATCGTATGTCGCGATAATGGCGTGCTAGACGAGGCTGAGTCTAAACAATGGGATCTCGTCATAGAGGACTGTGTTAAGGGCGGCCAGTTGAGATGTTTGAATATCAAGAGGACTTACGTTGAATATGCTCTTCTTTATTAGAACCTACAAGCAGAGGAAAGTTTCTCTCACTTTCTACTGTAGCCTCCCCGACCGGCGGGGGAAGCATTTTTATGTAATAACAGAAGACGTAGGAGCCCTCCTGGCTCGCTCCATTGACTTGCTTTCTGGCGTATTCCTGTATGTAAATCACTGGCTTAGCACGCCATAATACCCTTCGGGAGGTCTTCACAAAGGACGAAAATAATCATCATCATCACCATTACGTTGAATAGGTATATTTCATTCCCAGGTTCTTCATAGGGTATCATCTAAACATGGAATTGAAGCAGCTCGGAGATTCGGTGTAAGACAAAGAGCTATCTAGGATGACTGCAGAATGCGAAGAGACTGTACGAAGATTACCATCTTAGTTACTGGTGGGCTGAGTCTGAGCAAGAGGAAAGACGGTTCAAAAGTCTTACTCTGGGAGAGATGACGGAGAAAGCAAAGGAGCTGGGTGGGATAGTGCTGTAGCACAGGATGGTTAAAGAGAAATAAACATAGTTGAAATCTGAATGAAGCGCTTATTAGGTATCACTTTACTGTGATTAGCCCTGTGGAACACACAACGCAGCCCCTATTTTCAACGACGACCGTTTCCCCGCAAGGCTGAAAACATGTGAAAGTGTCCCCCAAGAACGGGGCCGAGCTAGAAGATGACATCCTTTGCGCCAGCTCTGAAGTATCCATAGATTACTCTCTTACCTAGACTTAGCTTCTTTAATATAATTTATAATACCGCAGTCGCTCTTTCCTCTTCTACCAGCTTTGCGAAATTTAGATCTACTACGGTGCAGAAAAAGTAGTTTCCTAAAATCATTCTTGGAAGGAGTTGCCTGGTGTAGGTGTAGCTTAGCCGGCAGAATATGACGACGTAACTCGAATGGCAGCATTTGTACCTCCCCAGCTTCTGCACAACACGCAAAGTCCCACTGATGAAGTGAACAGGATACACCGTGGCTGGATCTAATGTCTCCACCCACCCCCTCACGCGACGAAACATCCACATCGAACGATGCAAACGAGAATGCCCCAACTACAGCTTCCTTTTCACCCATAACACTCTCCTCCTCTTCCACCGCAAACAAGCAACGCTCCACGATTCTCGTACACCAGAAATCTCCTCTCCTGATACAGACACCGCCGCAGATCACCCGTGCGCTCGCATACTCACATCCTTTTTTACTGCCACTCAATAAATTCGTTGGCCTTCTAACATGGACTACCGGGGATCCATGGGAGTCCTTCCTCCTGGTCGCTAGCTTCTGGGGAGTAGTGCTCTACGGAGATGTGATAATGCGCTATGCCGGCCCAGTCGTCATTGTTATGGGTCTCATACTCGGCATGTACTCGCGACGGTATAGTCCGCTCTCCAGTTCGGGCCTCACCAGCGCGCAGAAAGGGAAGGGTCATAAGCGGGAAACCTCAGAAATCACAAATACAAAACATCAGAAGACGCTAGATGAGATCGTGGAGACGCTAAAGGTGTTCACAAGCAGATGCAATGTGCTGTTGGACCCGCTGCTGGAGTTGACGGATTTCCTGAGCACGCAGAGGACGGCAACAAGTGCTACTACGAGGCCGGCACTTACAACGCTGTTGATTCGGATATTACTTGTTACACCGCTGTGGATTTTGCTTACTTTGAAGCCCTTGATGATCATATCGACGAAGCGATTGGTTTTGGTGGCTGGGACTATCTTCTTGACGTGGCACAGTAAGCCGAATAGAGTTACGAGAGCTATACTGTGGAGATCGGCTCTGGTGAGGAGGATATGTAGTGGTATCACTGGTCTACACCTTACGGATACTATGACACCTCCGAAGATTGGCGTGGAGAAGGCAGATGGCGCACCGCCTCTACCACCTCGTAAGAAGAGCACTGCTATGAACGAAGCTCTTTACGCCGCTACTTTGGCTGCCAAGCGGAGACCTGATGCTCCAGGTGTACGATTCACGTTTATTTTGTACGAAAACCAGCGACGCTGGGTTGGACTGGGATGGACAACGAGTCTATTTGCGTATGAAAGAGCCGCATGGACAGACGAACATCTCAACTCAGCGCCAGACAAAGAAGAGTTTGAGCTACCAGATGTAGATGGTGGCGGCGCGAGATGGAGATGGGCGAAAGATAGCCAGTGGCTAGTTGAAGGAGCAAAGGCTAACGAGGAAGGAGGAAGTGAGGCGAAGGAGGGAGAATCGGTGGGTGGCATGGGGTGGATATACTACGACAATAAGGTATGTGTGACCCTGGCATCACGTTGCGAGAGAACAAGGCTAATGGTGTGATAGTGGAAAGAAGGTCGACGTGGCCAAGACGGATGGGGCCGCTACACACGACGCAGGAAATGGTACAGAGACGCCGAACTCGTCGAGATAACAGCCTCAACACAGGTAACGCCACTCTCCTCCCCAGTTATCGCGTCCCAAATCCAACGAAAGATATCACACGCTCACCGTCCATCACCCACATCCAATCCATCAACCGGCACAACAGTCACCAACAACCACATCTCCAATTCTCCAGAAGGAACGGAAACAGATGAACTGAAAGAAGATTATGCAACAAGCATCCGGAGTTTCGAGAGCAAGAGCTCGATTTTCAAGACGAAAGGTGGAAGTATGAGGAGGAGAGACAGGAGTAGGAGTAGTACGGCTAGTGGACGGGATGAGGGCGAGGATCGTCCAATGACAGGGAGGAATGATTGGGGTGTTGGTGATGAGATTAGAATGGGGCTGGAGTAGTGCAGTGATGGTGGCAGAGTAGATGTAGATAGAATATCATAAATAAAGTTCTGATCTCCAAAAACGTCTTTGGCGTGCTCGTGGCTTGCGTTCGTGATTAGTGTGACGGAAATTCCGTAGATCATATTACCTATGAGATTATGTAGTAGCTATGTTATTGATGGCCTATCTATCAGTTTGTAAAAGCTGTAGACAACGTATCGTTGTTGATGCCCATTGGATTGCGGAAGTTGAAACCAAACTATGAGAATCTTGGAGGTATTTGCAAGAGTTGTGTCAAAGTACTGTAGAAAGTCTCACGGGCCACAAAGGAATTTTCTAAGAAAAATATTGCGAGATCTTTGTCGAGCAGCATCGGTGATTATCACCATATCAGAAATTATCGAGAATGAAGGCAATTTCATCATGGTATTTTACAGGCCGTCTGATACTTTCAATGTATAGAGAGTGCAAGCTGTTTCTTGCATTTGCTAAAACTGTTCCCGAAACCGTGGTGTATCATACACCTCACTACCATCCGGCAGCCCATCTTCTAGACGACTTTCATATCCCTACTACTAAAGATCTCCATCAACCCAAAGCACCCGTAAAACAGCGCCAACGGATATGCGACCAACCCTCTCATCGCCGTCATCCGTCCCACTGCGCAAAACATCCCGCTCGAACTATACGTGCACCACACAATCGCCGCGCTCGTGAGCACATATCCCAGCAGTCCATTCATTGGCACCACAATTCCCACCAGACTCGTCATTACCAGCGGCAACAAGCAGTAGCCCAATACGCTCGCACTCCTGGGAAAAGTGAGGGTGGAAGAGAGGTTCGACTGGGAGGGGTGCGAGTTATGGGAGGGTGAAGAGTCGATAGGTGGTGACATGAGCGAGAGTATTAGGTGGAGAGATATGCAGCCGAGGATTGCGAGACCGTAGATGTACCCGAAATGCACTTTGCCGGAGAGAAGCAGGAAGGTGCCGAAGAGAAGGAAGAAGAGGATGGGGCCGGCGAGGTCGGAATCGTCCATTATGTGTTGGTCTATTCTTGCTAGCGGGTTGAGCACTGCTAACGTCTATTCAATTCTCTCGTCAGAATATATTCAGACTTTCAATAGATCGGTTTCTGTGCAATGCAGTCTTTCAACATTGGGAACACACCTTGCTCTGGATATGTCCAAAATTGACACCCAGCTCCTCTAGCAGAGGCGGCTCGCGATCATATCCTTCTGTACCAAACGCAGCCAGCCAGCCTGTTCTCAGTCCTCCTTGCTCACCCATTCTTCCACTGACGCTTGCCGCAGCACCGAACCCAGAATTGAAACCTGCGCCTGTGCCATAGCCTGGATTACCAGCGGGCTGTCCATATCCATAAGCTGCTTGTGAAGGTGTCGCGTGGCCAGAGACTGGGCCTGGCGTATATGACGAGGGATAGAACTGTAGATTTTGCGGTGTTTGGCCATACTGCGGCTGTTGGGGCTGCTGATACATTTTACGTAGACCTTGCTATGGTATGACTGACGGGAGGAGATGTTTGGCGCAGGAGAACTGGGAGAGTTGAAGTGTGGTTAGGTGATCGGTAAATAGGACAACTGATATTTTGTGAAGGCTGAGAGCTTGGCTCCACAATGCTTGGCGTTCACTCAGGATTATTAGCGGCTCTCTGAGAAATGTCTGGTCCAACAACTGGGCCTGAACTTCACCCTATGCCTATGCCTTATATTCAACCTCTGTACATTCTATACATTTCTCTACTCGTGCAGCTTCAATCATGGTGAGTGATAATTCTACCAGATAGTTGCACACAGCCAAATTGCAGCATTCCAACTATTTGCCCCTACTAACACCCTCAACAGGCTCATCGCATAATAACACAAGTCGTTTTAACCGGCGGACGAGTCCTGGGGCGCGCCTTCACAGAAGCCTACAAGCAAGCCAGCGCCTCCTCCCAATACGCGAAAGCCAGTGCGAAAAATGGGAACAGCAGCAACGTATACGCCTCCAACGGTCTGACTCTCGAAGAAGCATGCAAGATCCTGAACGTCAAGCCGCCGCAGCAGGGGAAGGCGAACATGGAGGAAGTATTGAGCAGGTTTAAGAAGCTGTTTGATGTCAATGACCCGCAGAAGGGGGGCAGCTTCTATCTGCAGAGTAAGGTGCTGCGGGCCAGGGAGAGGATAGAGAGTGAGGTTAATAAGGCGAAGGAGACCGAGGAGAGGGAGGCCGAGTTGCAGGAAGGATGGAAGCCGAAGGTCTTTAAGGACAAGTGAGCCTGACATGGGCGATGATGATGTCTGGTCGACGATATCGGTGGTTGATCCTGTTAGGGAATCTCTGCGACACTCGGCCATTTTGGACACGACTGGGACTGCTGAAAATCTTCTCTCTGCATTTGACATAGCCTGGGCGTTTGGGACTGCGATTTGGCAGATGTATACATGGTGTAGGGTATAGGTCAACTTGCATGAAGCATGGGAGTCGACAACTCGATTGTATGTATGATAGACGGGGAGACGGTGCAGATCGTCCTGAATAATGTGATGACTTATGACATCATTGCCTTTCCGATAAATTGCAGACTTTCTCGACGTGGTTGTGCCTTTGGGTAGGACAAAATGGAACAGGTAGGGTGCTCTCTGACTCTGGAGATACTGTATGCTAACATTGAATCGGCTGGAACTTGGTTGGAGACACGAGACGGCTACAGTAGAATGCACTAAGTTACCATTATATAACGGCCTTCAGATACCGGAAATTACTTGATACAAATCATATGAACTAACGGTGTTGTGTAGATGAACTTTCAGGCGGACCGACTATTTCGTTCTCTCAAAAGCTCACAACCTCATGGAAATCCCGACCTCAAGGAAATCCTTCGACATGAATACCACAACGGCTAGAAGAGGCTATCCAAATTCAATGACCGCGAACACCTAGCAGTCAAAGGGCCTTCTTCGGTGGGTCTATAGTCCTGACTTCTTTGCGTCTAGATATATGTCAGTTGTTACAATCAACTCATTAACCCTCTTACCGTCACGGTTCTGATCAGGCTTGTAAGCCGAAAATGTCTCGCTTTTTGCTTCGGAGTCTCGAGTCCTTAGTCGATAGCTCTGATCAGGATTGTATGTCGAGAATATCTCGTTCTGCTCTTCAGGGCCTCGAGTCACAGGCTAATGGCTGCTGTTGTAATTGTCTCGCTGTACGAAGTTTGCATCCTCCCTCGCGTTTTTCTAGCCGCGCCGTCAGAGAGTTCACTGTCAATTTTTTTATACGCTAGCTCACCGGTGCTCTCTAGCCACTGAAGTAGACATTGGTGTCTAGAATTTTGTCCGTACTGGTAGTAGCCATGGAGAGGGCTAGTGCAGAAACACCAGCATAAATCAGAGCCACTGTCTGGACCGAAAATCGCATATTGGACTTAGCTAGCGGAATTTTTGTTTGGCTCGGGTATGGACAAATTAAAGATAGCTAAGGGTAACTCGGAGGAAGTACTCAAGCTATATAGAGGCACATTTATGCCACCGAGCTACAAGCATTGGCCTCACGAGTTCCTGGCTGTTCTATGCACCAAAATTTGTCACGGACCCAGACTGACGCTTGAGGTGGTGCAAGCTATCTGCACGCGAGCAACCTTGGCATAGCAAAGATCTAGTACTACAGAGCGAGAGTGGTTACGGAATCGCACAGCACACAGTGCTCCAGCTACATGGAAAAAAATCGAGGCTTAACACTTCTCTGGATGCGCAAATCGGCTGACACTATTTCATACTCCAAATACCAAGATCTGACTTACTGATTTTGTAACTCCGACGGTACGATTGAGCACCCACAGAATGACGTAGATGGGGCAGAAGTTATTGACAGGATGGTTGAGCGTGATTGTCAAGATCCTGACTTGCTCTGCGATCTCGTTGGATCTGAAGCTGTACCAGTGCCAAACTTCTTATTTGTACCGTGATTCTCGATAGCGGCTGCAGTCGCAGGGTCAAATTGTTTGGTCGCATTGTATTTATTTATATACATGCACGAGCACGAGGACTTTTCCGCCATATCCTTTAGAACGACCTAAAAAAAAAAAAAAAAAAATCAGGTTGCACAAGCGAGGCGGCTCCCAGGCTGTTGACATGTTTGGGGAGACAATATCTCATACTGTGAGGGGTGATCGTAAGTTCCGATACACCACTGCTCGCTTACTGACGGAAGGCATTGTGTGTAGTGCTAGCAAGTACAGCATGGATAGCTCAAGATTGGCTTCTATTTGATCGTCGTGATACACGACAAAGCTGGTAGACAGTGGACTACACTGCAGAACCTTACCAACGTCTGCCTCCACTAAGATATGGCACTTATAGCCCGAGCAAACTGCATTACGGAATGCGAACGTCTGTACGATCTCCTGCGTTTCGGCACCTGGACTCGAATTTTGGAACCAGATTGTTGAGCTTACGATCGTAGATATAACGTGGACGCTCTTTAAAGGACGAACCAAAGACGAAAACTCTCTGATGAGTCTTCTGAAGATTCAAGCGTGGAGTCTGCACCCAGCAATACGCGAAAGCGTCTATGGGGCATCATAAACTCCTCTATGCTTTATCATGCCATTGCCATTGTCATCTTCTTGATTTCCTGGACCATTCTTCACCAAGTGTATTACATAAAGGCGCCCTATGATGTAAGTCTGATATCATGTAGGTTATGTCTTGCCGGCAACTTGACATATAGAGAGGTTCTGGCATAAAGATCCTACAGTACAATGTCATGGTCATGAAGTCGAGGGACGTAGTTATGGTAAAACTGTTACGCGACCCAAGGATCCAGGAGTACAATATTCTAGCGCTCCAGGAACCATGGAGGAACACCTTCATCTCGACGACCCACAGCCCAATTACACACTCTTTTCACCTCTGCTTCCCTAACGACAGCAGAGAAGAACCTGCGAGAGTCTGCTTCTTCATCAACAAGAGAATAGACCCAAATAGGCGAAGATTTACAGACAACAATGTAACGGTCGAAGTTTCCTGCAATGCAAGGTGCAACCGGAGTTGCAAGCGAAGGATGCGTGGCGTGGCTTGCGAGCACGTGCATACACCTTCGAATATATAGTAGAGTAGAGAATTGATTGCTGATCAATTATAGTAGCCTTTTGGCTCAGTTGGCAAGGGTGCAAAATACTCTACATCGGTTGTTACAAACACACGAGACTTGAGTACATTTGAAATCACGACGACAAGAATGCACAAAGTTGCATAGACCTCTGTTACGGCACGCAAGACCTCGTGAACATAGTCATCATTTGCCGCGTAGACCCCAGCATGGATCACAACTCTTACCACCTCCCTATCACAACCAGGCTAGATCTCAGAATCGTGCAATGGCCAAAGACAGATAGATATATAAGACTGGTCTAGCATGGACGAGAAAGAAATCCAAATACATCTTGCACGTGAGCTACCACCTATCGGTGCCCGAGACAAAGAGGCGGCACAGGACAGATATGTAAGAGAGGTGGTAAATGCTACAGAGGCAGCTATATTGGCCATTCTACCTAATCGAAAAGATGGTCCCAAGAGCAAGGGCTGGCTGAACCACCGAATGTAATGAGATACAACTTGAGACGCGAAGGCTTAAGGCCAGAATGGCCGAGTACAGACGGAGGAGCTGAGAGGCATACCGCACAGCTCGTAACCAGAAGGAAGGCTAATCCACAGAGCTGTACTCCAAGGTCACCGGGAACAAGTCGAAAGAGCCATGAAAAGTCCGGAGAGAATGTTGAAAGTAGCAAAGTGGGCAAGAAATTGGGAGGTGGCCACGGCCACAGCGACTCCGGCGCTGAAGGACCCCACAAGAGGCACAGAGTATACAGAAGTGCAAGACAAAGCACTCCTTCTCAAAAGCACGTTTTTCCCAACCCCACCAGAAACAGACATTCAAGACGTAAAAGCACCGAATATCAAAACCAGATCCCTTTCTCGGACATCCAAGAGAAGGAAGTTCATCAAACCATTACCCTGGTGATTCCAATGAAAGTGGCAGGACCCAATGACATTCGAGTCTTCCATGTTGCCGCTACCCAAATAGCTCCCACCTTACGAAAATATTCAGCTGGAGCTTACGCCTAGAAGACTGCCCAGCGCACTTTCAGCAGTCAACGACTACAGTTCTCAGGACGAATATACTGTGCTCAAAGTGTACCGACCAAAACCCCGGCTCAAAACCATTGGAAAAATCATGGACGCGATAATTGCAAAGAGAATCAACTATGTGACAGCGATGCACCAACTGTTACCGAGCACTCATATCGGGGGACGCAAGGGGAGTCCCACTGGCCATGCACTACACGCCATCATTGAAATATATATGAAACTTGGAACTCACCAGATCCGCAGGTGACAAGTCTTCTACTACTTGACGTCTCTGGAGCATTCGATAATGTTTCACGTGTAAGACTACTACACAATCTCAGCATGTCATCTCATTCTATATGTACCGCCGCATGTGTGCTCGAGCGCTAAGCGTCGTTGGCTCTAAGTGATACGAAAGACTAACTAATAGCAGTACACACACCTCACACACCTCACACACGCGATGTTGCGGCATCCGCAGGGCCATTCAGTCACGTGCCTTGCTCTGGTGATGGGGAAACTTAGCATCTTAAATTGAATACTCTCTGCTCACGACAACTCCTGACTTGCTATCGTGCAGAGATACGGATGAAAACGGATACCCATATATTTTGAGTCAATCCAGGGTGCAGTGGTTCTTCATCGTCATTATAGGATGGTATGGCCGATTGGGTTTATCGGTATATTTCCAATAGCTCATGTACTCTTTCGCAACTATCTCCCTTTTCACATGCCATACTTTTGCATCTGGATCCGCCTTCCCAATGATATCCTTTCGGAAGCAACCCTTATGTTCAGGCCATTCTCGGTCTGCAAAGTTCTCTGACACTGCTCTTCTGCTCCCATACTGCCCCAACTGACTAACGTTCATAGTGTACGCGACAAGGCTCCCGTTGAATGATCACTCGCCCACTTCCACTGACCGCCGGAGAACCCTAAGTCATCATCGCGTTCGCGAGATGTGGCACCTAGCTCTTGCAGGTAGTTGTCAAAACAATTGCCTCCCAGGATATCATGCTCAGAGTCGCTCAGCTCACTGTACGTCCGCCTGGAAATCGTAGTCAATGTTCCGCCATTGGGGGGGAGGGCAAAGTTGTGGGTTCAAAGTAAGCCACAGCATCAATATTCGCTCGTTTGGGAGGTTCTAGTCACGAAATAAGTAGTGGTTCTAGACTTTCTATGAAAGCATTGTACTGACGCGCGAGAAATGTACTGGCAGCCTCTTTGTCGTGCCATGTGTGGCCATGGTAACATGTTGTGGTTCTTCTATGTGACGACCATAATAGATACAACAGAAGCCAGGGAGTAATGACAGGCTGGTAAGTATACTTTTCCATTACTGACTGTGAGGCTACCAAGTTTGTCAAAGGTTCTTTCAGAGGGGAGCTCCAGGGCTTGAATGGTTTCAGACATGTCGACGCTTCACCTTTAAGAATTCTAGGCAGATAGAAGGCAATGATGGAAATGTCTCGTTGCTACAACAGTGAATCTGATCAAGCGAATTCAGATTGAAGCTGGTTCCTAATGTTGGTGTGTATGTGGGAGTCATAAAGGAATGTTATTGTAGACCGTCGCGTGAGGCTCAGGTATCAACAAGGGGGCTGTGAGTTGGAGATTGTTTAACTGGTTGTTATCGGCTGTCAGCCCTGTACATCTGGACGTCCAAGCCATGGCAGTTGAGGCCATGGCTTACTCTCGGCTAGCTGGAATTACCCGCTACTCTTCAACCATGGCTTTGTTGTTGATTTGGGCATCAGAGGATGGATCCTAGAAGACGTTGCTCCTGTGCTTTGTTGGTGTTTCAAGCATGATGTATTCCTCCATGCTCCAATGAGGACGATTTCCAGCAGACAGGGATGTGTAGAGGCTTGGGTATTTAGATGAGAGCCTCAGCTTCATCCACGCTGTTCAAGACAAACCTTTTGACTATTCTCCCTTCATATCAGACATCACACAGTCGAGATGTATTCCCTTCCTCCTACAGGGAATTTTTGCTCACTCGTGACCGCAATCATGCTTGCTTCTGTTCTTACACAGCCAGCTGCAGCAATGGCCTTTAACGCGAAAGATTTCTTCTTATATATAGACAAAAGCTGCGCTGCACACGAGACTACCATCAATGCAGCAGGTCAGAACATGAATGACATGGTCCAGGCGGCCTTAGACTCCTTCAAATGGACACCACTATCCGACAAAACATATAAGGCGTACTGGGGAGAGATCACCCAAAATCAGACGACAAATTCCGGTCTCACGCAAAAGTGGTATGGTCAATTAGGAGCAGCTATGGTGAAGCAAAATTATTCGGTCTACTGTGATGGCAGCGCATTCTCATACGTCCTCACTTAACAAGAAGGAGTGGATAAGGGGAAGCCTTTCGATAATAAGAAGGGTAGGTGGTACGTTCCTTACGATAGACGCTCACGAAATATGGATAGCCATAGGTTTTTCTACATAACAGGCGACAAACGTGAAGATTACTGCTCCGGAATCAAGAACAAACTCATCGCCGGTATTTCAGGATTCGGCGTGCCATACATCGTTCTTTGTCCAGGAGTATTCACCACTGGCGGGCATGTCAAATACACATCTCTCTCCGAAGTCCAAAGCACGGTACAGCCTAAAGGTACAAGCTTGATGGACATGGCATCGACGTCAAGTGTCATGTTGCATGAATTTACTTAGGCACGCTGTGCTAAGCACCAACCTTCGCACCGCTGAAATTTACAATGTGTTCATGTGTCTGCTCTATGCGAAGAAGAGACCGTTCGAAGTGCGAAAGAATGCAGAGACTTTTACATTGTATGCAATGGCTTCTTACCTCCATCCGAATGCCTGGGTGACGGGTAAAGCCGAGGATAGGACAGCCTATGATGGGAAGGCTAGAGATGAGAAGCTTGGCGATACGAGTCCTAGCGATGCAAAACCACCATCTCTACGCCGTCACTTGACCGACATAATCAGATACATTTATCATTGACAGGGACGTGGCTGGCGGCGCACGCACCAGTCTACAGCGATGATCTGGGCCAGGCTAGCGGATCCTATAGATCAGAGAGAGCATGGGCAGAAGAACGGAAAAGCATGTACATCTGAATTAAGAAGAGACACCTGGGAGCTCCGATGAGCAGAAGTACCATCGAGAAGAACGCAGCTCATACTCACGACACTGGAATTATGAGGTCTGACTCTGAACCGACTTCTGAGCATCTTCTTGATCGACTTCGTCTGATGAATCTGTACTGAGCTTCTACAAGATCCACCTCTCACTTCAACAGGGATTTCACGATATAGAAATTCTGACAGACATCGTGTAATAATAATGCTAGCTAAAGCTTACACTGAACCCTTGAAACCCATATCTGGCGGCCCGGATGCGCTTGATGCTTGATACGAATGGTAGAATCAATAAACATTCTAGTTGATTCCATTATTCCAGTTGAAAATCCAGACTCGTCCATATTATGTGTTTTCTAGGATATTTTCTGCTTAGTTTACTCGACACTGAACGTCATAATTTCAGAAATCATAGGGATGATGCCGATATCGAGACAGACGACGACACACCACTGTCCGCTGCAGCAGCTCCTCCTGGAACAAGCCAGCCCTCTAGTGGTAACATAGGCATAACAGTAGAGGATGTGTGAGTGGAGGACCCCTTCTTGGCATTGAGTCAGCCGACACACGGTCATCTGATCTGCACCATGTATTTATTCATTTATTCCAAAGATGTTGCGTTTTGCGAACAATAATCTAGGCAACTCGTCGCTCGATCGGTCATGGTACAACGCTTTTGTAAGCCCATCAACGCTAGATCATGACTTTGCACAATTGCCATGAGGTGATAAGACTTTGATCGGCAGCAAACACATATCGCTCAGTGGTGGGCAAAAGCAACTGGTCGTACGTAAATCATTACAATATTTACTCTGCAACGAGTGAAGCTCATACCCACAGGGTCTGGCAAGAGCTGTATACTCCAAGAAGAGGATCGCATTGGCTGATGATGTTCTCAGCGGTCTTGACTTGAAAACGTAGTAATACACTTGGAGTCAAGTCTCCGGTTCTGCTGGACTGTTTCGGCGAGCTGGTACCACCTTCATGATGGCTACTCATGCGCATAAGACTGCATTACAATATGACCATTATATTGCGGAAAGTTTATATACTAAGTCGTGCTAGCTCGCTTCCTTTGGAATTCTGACAAGGTAATCGTACTTGGAGACGGGAGCTGATTGATTGATTGATTAATCGATTGATTGCTTTTATCAGACACGGATCCAGCCGTCTTTAAGACAGCTATACCGGAATGGCTCAGCTTTGGCACCAGTTGCCGAAGTGCATCTGCCTCGGGAAATGCACCACACTTCATCACACTCGTGTGACCAGCAACATCCTCCACTGAGCCGTCTGGCTTCTATCTACGTATGCATACATACACGCTGACAGAAGTGCTTTGTTTGTGGCATTAGCACCAGGCTCTGTGGAG
>MU254103.1:0-29505 GCA_019669825.1 Calycina marina
CAACTGCAAATCCCGTCCGCAAGCATCCGCTTGATACGCAGATAGAATACCACGGCCTGCACCTTTCAGTACGCCAATTGCAGAGAAAGATCAAGTAGCATACTAAAAAGGGTGGGAGATATAAGTGCGGCTTTATTAAGAACGTTATTTCGCCAGCAAATCGCACTCAGAGGGAGGAATACGGGCATTGTCACGAATTTGCGCAAGCCACTGGCTTCTTCAATCATATTGTTTATACCGACGAAGCACATATCGGCCCGACTTCTCAGGCACAGGGCAGATTTCTGCGAGAACAGGGAACGCGTAATCTACCTGAAAACATTGAGGAGAGACCTCCTCTTCAAGGGGCTCGATTCCATATTGCGGCCTGGATCTCTTGGTTTGGCAAAGCCGATAAACTCATATTATACAACGACGAAAACGATGCGCAAGATGCTGTCGAAAATCCACCGTACCCTCGCCGCCCTTGTCGTTGACCAACGATTGAAACAGGTGAAGAATACTAGGAAAGGGTAAAGGTTTGGGAGGCAGAGAAGCCGCACAAGGTAGAGCAGAAAGTTCGGGGTAATGCAATGACTCAGAAGTACTATGTAGATAAGCTACTATCTATCTATTGTGCTGCTGTTGAGTTAATGGCAAAGATTGACGATATACCATCGCTTTTACAGGAGGATGGAGACACTTCTCACGGTATGCGTAAAGAAGACCTTGCACAGGAGTATAAGAATACAAGGGGAATTCGCAACCTTAAACACCCTGCACAGTCGCCTGGTTTGAACCCTATAGAGGGCAATTTGTAACATTAAAAAGCAGAGATTGCGCCAAAGAATCTTTGATTTGGAGGAGGAGATGAAGGAGGCTTTGCAAGACGAATGGGACAGAACTACAATAGAGCAGATTAGAGATTGTATTGTAGATGTGCCTAGAAGATGCGCAGAGTTGAGGCGACCAAAATGACGCCCTATTCGCTCTGCTAAGTGGTGATTTGGTTGTATGATTATAGTTTTGTTATATAGTTGATTTAATTGTATTGTTTACAATCTACTGATTTTGGTGAGGGACGCACGTGCGAACTAAATTCTGTCAGCCACTGGTATCGTCAATTCTGTCACCCCCTGGTGAAAGTGCAATTTGGTGGGGATTAGTCATCCGCACAGATTTCCTGCAATCTCTGTTGATGTTGAATATCCAGATTGGTCATCTGAAGTCTCTTCAATCAAGCCTAGATGAGTTTGCCACATCTGGAATGTCATTCCTAGGTTCTTGGTGATCATCACGGTATTCATAATCACTAATTCGATTTGTTTGAGAAGATAATCGGTTATAGAAGTGGATCCGCAATGCTTGAAGAGACCTCGTTACTACTACATTTCGCATCATAATAATCGTCTCTAACGCCAAACGTCTGTCTGGAATTACAAGACCGGATTCGCGGCATCATTGATCCTTGTGGGTGTTCTCTGGACTGCTGCTGCAGTATTCGTTCCAGCAACACGTTGGCGATTCTTCTCCCATCTGTACAACGCAGCTGGCTTTCGCCTTGTGCTCTGGTGGGTGATTTGTTGAAGCTTCCACGGTAGCACAGACTTCACCTGGTACTCGACATGTCTTCTAGTTGGAACACCAAAGACATAGTTCATGTCTTCAAGCGTGGTGATTTCTTGCGTTCCTGGCACAAGTAGCCAGACCTGGATGATGGGGTGGTCAGTAAAATTCTTTATTCGGGAATTGGGATTTGCCAGCCCCTGCCTGTATATAGGAAGGGAAAAGGGGAATTTTCTCTATGTCTTAGATACGGGCAGTTGAAGGAGCATAGGGCTGCTATTTTCCGCTGTTCTTACAGCTACGAAAGCTACAACATCCTACAACGTGTCAGTCTATACGCCAAAAAGAAACACGACAAAGAGTGCGCATAGGGGCACCAACAAGACCAGCAAATACTCCCAACACGCGTGTATTACCAATGCTCTTGGTCAAAGAGGGCACAGTCAGTGCGAGAATCCCAGCCAAGAAGAAATTCCAGAAGCACGCCCAACTCATGCCTCCTTCTCTGCTCAAAAGTGGCCAAATCTCAGAACTGGAACACGATATTAGCTAAGCTTGTTCTCATACTCCTGAGACAGCACAATGGACTACGACTTACCTGTATAGAAAGGGAATGACGCCTCCACCAGGACTGTAAGCTAGCGTGAAGAGCATCAAAAACGTCGCTACAACACCAATCTTGGCGGACTTATCTTGGATATTGAAGCTAAATCCGGTTGCTAAAAGCATAGGGAAACAGCCGAGCAGCGAGGCAAGTAAGAGGAAACGCCTTCCTTTTGAGTCGATAAACCAATACGCGATTGGCGAAAATATAAAGTTGGCGATACCAAAGCCTAAAGATAGCCACAGACTATCGATTGATGAGAGTCCTGCATCGGCAAGGAAAGATGCTGCGAGGAACGCAAAAACATTTATACCACTCATCTGTTGCGCTGCCATGACAACAAAACTTGCCAATGCAGCACGTCGGTTACGGTTGATTGTGAAGAGCTGAAGAACTCGCTGCGGGGCGCTAGTCTTTTTGAATTCCTCTTGATACATATCGTGATTTGCGTCAGTCCCCCATTCATGAAGCTGTGTCTCGACATCGGCTCTCTTGGAGAATAGGCTAGCCTCAACCTGGATTTGTGCATGGATGTAGTAGAGATCCTACAACAATCAGCGTTGTTTCAGACTGCAAGTCAAAATAGGATGTAGTTGGGAGCATACGTACTCTTGCAGCTAGCAGTTCATGCCTCCGCAGACGCACGAGGACTTCAAATGCCTTTCGATAATTTCCTTGTTTGATCAACCATCGTGGCGATTCCGAGCACATGAAGACCAATGTCAGAAGAATGACTGCGGGAACGAATCCGGAAGCTGTCTGCCATCGCCAATACTTTCGTAAGATCAGATTTGCAGCGTTGCCAAGGGCTATCCCAAGTGCCGTAAATGTTTGCCAAGAGACCAACAATTTCCCGCGGATTCGAGCAGGTGCAATCTCGCTCTCGAATATCGGTACGACACTGGCTTTGGCTCCCATCCCGATCCCCACCAATGCCCGACAAACGAACAGAGTGTGCCAGCTGTGGCAAAAGGCACAGCCGATGACTCCAACAAATGAGAAAATACCCGCCACAAATAGCGCACCCCGTCTTCCATATAGGTACTCGTTGAGCGGATCTGATATCCACGCGCCCAGACTACTTGCGGCAAAGTAGGTGATGGCGTTGACTCCGCCAAATTTCCAAACATCCCCCGTCTTCAGACCCTTCTCCGGATGAGCTAAGTTGACTTCTAGGCCCATGTCTGCCGGCCAGAGCAAATTGGCACCAGTTATACTCGCCTGGTCCCAACCCTGCGCAATGGCTGCAACGCAGCACGTTAAAAGTATGATTTTCATTTCTTTGCTTTGTTGCCACACAGTTGACGTCTTTTCGCGAGCTAGCACATCTCTGTCAAATTGTGTCACGTCTGGACCTGACAGAAACAGCTCTTCATCTCGAGCCAGGCGTGCGCCTCGCACGAGCATATCCTCCGATACAGAACTTGCCAGGCGATATGCTCTGTGAGTCTTTCGAACATTTACGTCTTGGATTTCCGGGTCAATCCATTGTAGTGGAGAGTCAATGATTCCAAGCTCATTGTTCTCTAGCAATTTTCTGAATGGTTCTCGTTTGCGTTCTTTGACGGCGGGTACCTGCTCAAGCCTAGTCAGCTAGCTATTCCGAGTCATACAATCTGCCAATCGGGCCTGACATGTTAATCTTCGGAAGGAGCAGTGCGCTGTATCACGATTCGTATGGAGTGTGATAACCATGCAATACGCCGGCATTATCGGTTCCAGACTGGGAAACATACCAAGTCTCTGTTTTCAGAATAACTCATTATGCTTTTCGAAAGACGGTCAAAGACAAACACTTCTTCCACTGTCCAGCAAAAAAAGAATAGTCACTTTAAAGGTGGAAAGTTGTAAGGTTCTAAGTCATGGCAAAAGTGCGCGGATCATAAGATGTGATCAAGGCTGCTACTCTCCCACGACAGTCCTAGATGACCTACTCCAGAGCTCGATCAGGCTCCTCTGTTGTACAAAAGATGCGGCATAAGAGAGGCGCAGTAATTTACGTCACAAAGATACCGTACAGCAGAAGCTGGTTGGGATGACCAGTCACACTGAAGGCTGTTTGGTGTGAGAAGAATTCCATCAATTTATAAACAGAGCAAGCCAATCACGAAGTATATCCTTTCAAACCACCTGAAAGGATAATCTCGGAGAACTGGAGTGCTGGCTCACAGAAAGGCAATGAGGGTATACTTCAGCTCTGTGCCCTCCTGTATTACTGTAATAGCACGAACTCGTTGAGCCTTTCCGGTGCTGATTGGTGGACCACTTTCCGTGATTTGTCTGCGCATATCGCCCCCGCAGCAGCAATGCATCAGCTTCCGGGCGTGGGATGGGACCCTCTTCACCATTTCATCTGAACGTTCAGTGTCCGCTTTACACCATCATCGAAGAACTGACATGTTCAATATCATACTGGTAACACTGAGGTGTATGTTAGCCATGAACGATGGATGTTCTAGGTGCAACCGCAGCGGCTTTTCAGGTCGCTGGGTTGGCTGCTAATGTGGGGGTCAAAATCGCAAAATTCGTGAACGAAGCCAAAGATATCGTCGAAACAAACAATAAGATCCTTATTCAGGTGGACAACCTGCACCAAACTGTCGGCGCTGTTGAGGATGTCTTAAATCGCCGAGAAGCCCAGAGAGGGAAGAGGCCTATGAGTCTTGACGAGATATCGGCGAGAGAGAAGACAACCAAAACCCTCAAACAGACCAGCGTGACGATTGATGTCTTGAGGGAGAAGATTGAGAAACTGGGCGGAGGTGATCTCAGAGCTGGGGCATGGAAGAGGGGATGGATGCAGCTCAAGAGCGAGATTCAGAATGACATAATCATAGAAACGGAGAAACAAATGGATCGAAATCTAAGGGCGCTACAACTAATGTTGCCATGCGTTCAATCGTAAGTTAACACGCCTCTCTATCATCGTTGCACTGTATTGACTTGGAAACGGGTTCATGCACGAGGAAACACAAGAGGTGATACAAACGGGATTTGAGTGCACTAGCAGACTGCTCAATGATATTCAATACCGAATGAGGCGGTTGGAAGAGACCATTCATGTGCAACCACTGTCAACAAGAAAACCAGACGAAAAAATGGCACAATCCTCAGCAACACCAGAGGTTATTAATGCAAAATCAGGCGACGAAACTCTCCTTAGGAGCGGTCCAGCCTCGCCAGATATCGATATAGCATCAGAGTGCATCAACTTTGCCATTCTTCTACATGAGAAAATAACAGCCTCTCGGGAAAATAGCATTGCTTCTGGCCAAAGCAAAGCCGGGCGAAGTGTTCGGACACGAACATTAGATGACCTGCCAGTGGCACGAATCGACGGAAATGTACGGGATTCACTGATCGTCAGCAGAAAAAATGTGGCAGGTACTCCAATCGACAATACGATTGTCGCCAGTACCCCAAGCAATCGCAGTGACGATGAAAGGCGATCGGATAAAGTCGAACATAAGCCATATGCGCCCAACCCAGATCCAGTCGTTGAAGACCCAGATGTCCTTACCGATCACATTGATAACAGTTACCGACTAGCTCTCGAGGCAATCAAGGAGAAGGATTTCGAAACAGCCAAGCAGAATATCAGAGATGCGATTTTTATTGGAGAACAGAGGGAAATCATATATCGCTTCGTTTTTGAGAACGGGGCCGAATACCGTGAAATTTTGGCATATATCTTAACTCAGCAGGAAGACTACCGAAAGGCTGAGATACAGTACTATGCTCTCTTCAAAGAGGCCAAGGGGAATCTGGAATCAGAGTGTCGGTTATCCTTCGCTCTTGCAAAGCTTTACAGAGCAGAAAACAGACTGCAACATCGCTTAGACAGGGATGATCCGCTGTTCATAGCCTGGTACCAGAGTGCAATTCATGCTTACAACCTCGCCACCCAAATCCCATATAGCAAGCCTCGTGAACGGCTTGAGCCCGATATCCTTTGGAAGTCGCATCCGAGTCTGGAGCAGGCAGCGCAAATGACGACTGACATGTATATGTGTCGGGGAATGGTCGCACAGGCAGAAACCTACAGAAAAAGGTTTATTGGCCCAAGCGAGAGTGCGTCCCATGCAACAAGTCAGCCAAGATGGTCTCTGCCGATAAACCAACCACCGAGCCCAGCGCCAACAGACCCAACGTCGGCTCTGTTGCCTGCGGCAACTCGACATTCCTACTCCTCCGAAGACGGCGCTCCATCGCAAGTTGTGGACTCAAGAATCATGGAGCAGATCGGGGATTCCAAATACGACACAGTACAGTATATACTAAGATCGGAGCAGTTTGTAGAGATGGAGCAGTGCAATGATGTAGGACAAACGTTGATCATCATAGCTGTCGTGAAGAGGAACAAGGAAATCGTTCAATCACTACTGGACTATCACCCCAAGCCGAACGTCAAGGCTAAAGACAACTATGGGCGGTCCGTGCTGCACTATGCTCTTCGTGGATATGGCGGTGACGAGATGGTTGAAATGCTGGTTAAATCTGGGGCTGATGTAAATGCACCTTGCTCCGAGGGACTACCTATTCATTTCGCCGTCATAAACAACAAGCCCAAGTCATTGGAAATTTTAGCTGCCCACAACGCATATCTGGAGGCGAAAGACCCTGGTGGAAGAACAGCTATGGTGCTTGCCGTGAAGTATCAACGGGATGACCTTGTGCAAATCCTACTAGAAGCAGGCGCTATCTTCGACAGAACACTTTTCACAGATGCCATTTCTAAACAGTTCATCAGGAGACTGGAGGCCTATGAGATACTTCCGAGGCTTGAGGGAATCTCAATAAATAATGCTTCGAGAAGAGAAAGAACGGACTCCGTTGGTACAGCATACAACCTGCCACGCGTTCTTCGACGATTCATTAAACCACGTTGAGTCGGTGCAACAATAGCTTTGTCTATTCCACCTGCTTTATGGGTTTGGCCAATATGGACAAGCTTGGTAATATCGGTCTTCTCAAGAACGACCTTGGCGAGTCCTCCAATTTCTTGGACGCTATTAAATGTCATGAGAAGACCGAATCTCCTCACCAATCTTATCTACATCAGACAATAGAAAAGACCAAGCAAGTGACACGAATGCAATCGGTGTGAGCCAAAACCACCATGCCATGCCTATGCAATTCATCTCAATACCTCGTGAGAAAATCCACCCTCCGATCAATGGTGCCAAAGCCTTCGCTAGACTCCCGAGCATGTTTGCTGCGCCGTGGACTCTTCCTAGCGCCCCTTTTTGGTAGACCGAATCCGTCAAAAGCATGATGGAGCACGGAATTATAAAGCCACGGGCCATGATCTGGGTAAGGAGTAAGCTCACAACGCATAGCCAGCGCCATATACTTTGTTCTGAAATAAGCGCAAGAAACGGCGTTGCAAAATAGGCTACTGGAAACAGTAATAGGGAGATCCAAATAGTTCTTAGAGTTCCGAAATGAGCGTGCACTGGTGGGTATGTGAAGAATTTGAGGATGATCCCGCTGATACCGAGTATAGCTAGAACAATGCCAATAGATTGGGATGTCAGCCCGAGTCCACCCGCGGAGTGGAAAAGGTCCGATGGGTTTGAAGCGGCTATGGGTGTGCTTAGAAAAACAGCAAATAGATGTGTGAAAGCTCCGTTGTGAAGAGGCAGCAAGCCGGAGAAAATGATTACCCGAATAGTCTTGCGATTCCAGATAGCACAGCGCTTGGGTTGAGCACTGCCATACATGTTGTTCTCTCCCTGGGCCTCCAATTGCTTTTCGTCCGTTTCCACTGCAGTGTATCGCGTACTACCTGACTTGCGCAGTAAACGATGAGCACTTCGAACGACGAATGGCCAAGATACGGCCAAGTCACACATCTGCTGGCGTCTTCCCGGAGCGGTCTCACTAAGTTTGAAATTTGCAAGAATAAGCGCAGCGGTCATGAATGCGGAGTTGACAATCATGGGAAAGGCATATGGATAATGTATCATCCAAGCAACACCACCAGAAGTCTTTGAGACATTCAAAGCGCCAGTGGTCCCAAAAATATGCGGGAGACTCTTCACAGGATCTGCAAAGACACCGCCGAAAGCCATACCGAGGATCCTGCCAGTACTGAAAACAAGCGGGAGCAGCATAAAGGCCCTTGCGCGATGTTTCTTCTCTTCGACAATCTCTGCTGTCATTGACCTCATCACACCCGTGTTGCCATTCGCAAGGCCGGCGATAAATCGCCAGAAGAGCAAAGACTCAAAGTTGAGGGAGAATCCGAAGCCCATGTTAGCTATGACACTAACTACGAGCCCGAAGACTATGACTGGTTTTCTTCCATACACATCCGAAAGCCATCCCCATAAGAAGCTCGTCAGGAATTGTCCAAAGGGGAACATGGCGACAAGTAGCCCGGATACGCGTGCGATTTCAGCATTCGATGGTGTTGATGAAGGAGTTGAAAGGGTCGTCTGTAGGAGATAGAAAATGTATGCCAGCAAAGTTGAGTTGGAGAGTGGCTCAGACACACGGCACATAGCTAGTATCATAAGTTGGCCTTTATTCGGAAGTGAGATCCATGACACCACAGTATTCTTCGGAACAGTATTTTCTACATTTTGTTCGATGTGTGATGGGGTATCCGGACCTGATGCTTCGTTAGTTGCTGCATTCGAATCGACTGTGTATTACTCACGATACAAAAGCGATTGCTGTTCTACTACCTCTGCTTTGCTTTTGGACCTCATGCTCTGCAGACCTGTGCTGTCATCCATTTCTTCTGAAGGGAACCAAGAGGTCTGTCATTCAGATGACGCAGTCAGTGTGACCAATTTGTTAAGCCTTTGAATTGAAATCACCGCGACTGCTTCATGATTAACTTAGCAAGACAGGATGACATCTGCCATCTTTCAACACCAGTACTTACTGGCCGCTAGATATTTATGTGCTGACGTCTTGGGGATCAATATAGTCTTCATTTGGACCGTTGCAACGGCTGTTTGGGGATGAACACCACTGTGTTACTAATTTCGGTCTACTAGCATCGCCTAACCTCCCTTGATCAGTCTCATAATCAATACAATTAAAAGTTTCCAACCGTGGCTAATCACTGTGGGGTAATGTTCCTGATAAATGAGTAGCGCGGATGGCAGCACGGTCTTTTCTTTTTATGGAGGACGGAGATATAGAGGCTCAGACGTCTGCTGATCTTGCAATATCTCAAGATCTCGAGCCAGGAAGATCAGGCAGGAGCTTACTGAAATGTGGGTAATCTCAAAGGGCATGGAAATGTGTACACTTGAGCCTGAGAGATTACACTCCTTCGACTCTTCACAGTTCTTCCCAAGGTTATTTTACCAATCGGAGCCCCATTTAATCATTGGAGTTGCACAACAGTTTCGTAGTTGTGTCCGACAGCATCTACAATGCGTCGAGAGCCGTGATCCAACGCATATATCGAAATAAGCTAAAGAGAAAGTATTCCCAAGTTTTCGTGGAAATAGTCGCTCAGCCGAGTCACTGTACGCTGCCATTGTATCAGAACAGACATGCCTCCGGAGATGCTGCAAACTTACGTCTCGTCTGTGCCGGAACTTGCCAACCTGCGAGACATTGGAGGGTATCCAGTTGGGAAGCAAAACTCCATACGAAAGGGTGTGGTTTATCGAGGCCCAGCACTACTCTCCCCAGAAAGCATCGGGGCAGTCCACTCGCTCGGTGTCACTGTGATATTTGACTTGCGATCACAACAACAGATCGATCGCCAAGGGGGTCACCATGGACTAGACGGTATACGCAGAGTATGGTCCCCAATATTCGGGCCTGAGGAGTACACGCCTGAGAGGGCAGCTTTGAGATATGCCCAATACTCGGCACCTGGTACCAAGGTATCCAGCCGCGGTGCATCTAATTTATGCCAGTATGCTGATGAAACCCAGGACATTGTAGATGCGTTTTCAGACATCCTGGAGAGTGGTACGGAATCGTTCCGGTGCATCATGTTACACATAGCATCACTTATCCAGCCGTCGTCCGACCTTCCAATACCGGCCTTCCTTGTTCATTGTACGACTGGTAATAACCGCACGGGTGTCTTTATTGGCATTTTGCAAGCTCTACTTGGGGTTCCAGAGAAAATCAGTAAGTGTTTTGTCATGACTTCGGACAGCTTATATGCAACGAGTTTTATAAGGCATTGATACACCTGACTTCCAGGCTGACCATCAATTAGTCGCAGAAGAATATGCTTTGAGTCAAACAGGACTCGCCGCTTCACGACCTGCTGCCATAGCGAGATTGACGAAAATAGCACCAATATTTGCAGGCGAGGGCGGTCGAAAACGCTGCGAGAGAATGGTAGGCGCACGTGCCGAGAGCATGATAGCAATGCTAGAAATGGTAAGAGGAAGATGGGGTAGTGTTGAAGGGTACGCAAGGAACCTATGTAAGCTAAGCAAGGAAGACATAGACAAAGTCAGACAGGTCTTGATAGCAGAGGCATAGGCTTGTTGTATTTGAACGCAGGCAGAAGTTTAATCACTTTGCCAATGGGATTCAGAAAGTTCACCAGAGACATAAGTAGATGCACGCACTTCGACCATTGTGTTACAATTCTAGTGATATAACACGTCTGAAGTTACTACTCACGAGTAAGGTGTGTGCGATAAGACTACTTCTAGGATAACAACATCCATGCTAAGGGAAAGGGGTGACCTACAGATTAAGTGAGCCATATCTGGGAAGCTCATAGATCTAGATCTTCAACTGGACACATCGGGAACTCCACACAACACCCTCTGAGCACCACGTTCCCTATCAGATGAACGACACCTCAGATCTTGGCTGTGCCCACCAAATATTGGCCAAGCTTCAGCCCTTCATCCCTCCAACCCATCGACAAGAGGTGTCAAATGTTGGACTTGGGCTTGAGGATAAGAAACTCTAAATACGGCTCGGAATTTGCCTGCCAAAGCCAAAGTTCTTGGTATCTCCAGTCAATTTGATTAAAATTTGCGATGGCAGAAACCATGTGCGGCATCCTCAGTACTGGACTGAGCGACAACGAAAGTGAAATAAGGTCAAGAACAGCCACGAAAGTATGAGAAGCTATAGTCTTGGAAAGTCAAAAAACACTTTTTACGCTCGACGATGGGATGGAGATGGAGCTCAAATGGAATATAAGTACAACCGATCTCCTGGCTGGAGGATCACTGTATGATACAATGGCAACCTGGAATTTGAGCACTCAATATGCAGGCCACTCCACTCATCGACGGAATACTCGCCGCAGTTATCCAAGCACTGGCTAGTCAAGCCAATTTCTTCACTCTCTCATCCAAAACAGCAAGCTCGACCGTCAAGCTAGGTCAATCCATCCAAGCTTCCACCAATGCCGCCGCACGACAACATCACCGTCAAAGCAGGCAATTACGCCGAACAACTCACCATCGAAACCGATGGCATCTCCCTCGTCGGCCAAAAAGGCACTATACTTACACCTCTAGTGCCCGCTATCCCAGCTAAGCACCAAACCCAATTCTACGGCACTGCCGGCCCAGGAACCATCGCCGGTATCTGCGTGATCGGCCAGAACGTCGTGGTCCAACTCTATCCAGGTCACGAACACTCCAAAGTCAACAAGGGCGACGTCGGAAAATACGTCAAGAACGTCTCCATAACCGGCTTCGAAATCGTACTCAACGGCACCGAAAAGGCAATTGTCAAGGAAAACAAGCTCATCGATGGAGACGTCTACGAGGGCCTCGCTGCCGGCTCCAGGAATTCGTATTTCCAGAACGACGAAATCATCTCGACAGGCTCTATGGCCACCGCGGGCAAACTATACAATTTCCGTGCGTTCGCGACGTGTTATGGTAACCTCAACGGCGTGAATGTGCAGTAAAATGATGTTGATGGGTATGGCATTGCGTTCTGCGTGCAGACCGATGCTGCGAATATCCAGTACAACCATGTTACGAATTCGTGCTATGGTGTGTTTGTTGATCCGTTCGTCAACGGCGCTGTTGTGAGACATAACGACGTTCGCCCTTGAAGTGTGAATTGCGGTACGGCATTTCCTGGTAGTGCGGGTATTGTTCTGTTTGGGGCAATTGATACGCAAGTTCAGCATAATAATATCACGGAATAGACATTGGGCGCTGCTGCTACGGCCAAAAATAATGGTGTTGGGATTGCGGTGTTGACGATTCCGGCATTGGTAATTGCGCCAACTGGTATGCAGGCTACGAGAAACAATGCCTTGAGAAATCAGCTTGACGTTGCTAGTAGCGGGGATGCTTCGAAAATCTTCAAGAATAATGATCGTGTTACTTCCGACCTGGCTGGACTGTGTTCTTGCGATGGTTCGATTGACGGCCGGTTGGCACTGTGTCATGAAATTTTGAAATTATATGGGGGATATGCTGTCCACACTGTTAGTTGATGAAAGGCTGTTGATCCAAAAGTATTTTGATACCTTGGGCCTCTTTCCTCAGCTCACCTCGTTCCACCACAACGTCCAATTGCGAAAAATTCTGCCCTCTGTTACGGTGGACGGTGGAAGCAATACTGCAGTCATCTGAAATAAATCAGTCCATACCTACCTCTCAGACGAGCCTCTTACTTAGCACTAATATCCCGCATAGTATAAGAACAGTCTTGCATATGCTCTAATGTCATGTCCGCCAATTTTGGTGGTGATACAGTGTACAGTGAAATCTACACTCCTCCTTGGAGACTCTCAAAATGCCAGATGGATTATTTAAAACCGGTAAGCACGTTCTTTCTTTTCACCCCGCTTCTCTTCATCCTTCTTTCTTCTCTTCCTACTCTCCTGAGCTATCATGTCGCTGAGATCGTCCTCAAAGGCCCAGTCGCCTGCGGTTGTGTGTTAGTATCGCTGAGATCTGAGGGTAGCGTGGATTTTATGGAAATACTTACTCTTTTCAGCTTTCTTGCTGGCCTCAAACTTGCGCTTGAGCTCCTCCTTGCTTATAGTATCCTCATTAACAAGGTTGTCAGGGTCCAATGCAACGTCGACATCCCCACGAGCCTTGCGTTTCCTGCTATCATCCTCTTGTCCAAGAACTGGAAGATGTGTATTCTGTGAGCCGCGAACATCGTAGACATGACTACTTCCAAAGAACTGACTACCATCTTGGCGAGCCTCTCTCTCCTGTATGATTGTGCCGGCTGATCTTGGATGATACGATTCTTCAGTATCTGTGCCACGTCTCTGCTTGCGTACATCCATAGGACCGCCAACGCTCTGATCCCCGGGGTATTCGGAAGGTACTGAAGAGGCTAATCCACCAGGAGTCTCCATGCCGCTAGGGGTCTGTAGGCCAGCGCCGACGTCTTCATCGTCCTCTTCTTCTTCTTCGTCACTTTCTTCCTCCTCCTCAGACTCATCCTCAACTGGCTGTACTTCTCCCCACAGAGTTCGCTCAACAGGCTCACCTGCTTGAGTATTGACTTGGGGTTGCAACACACCAAAGATATCACCACCGTAAAGCGGTCTATTGAATTCATCGACAGGCGGCTTTCCATATCCTCCAGGATGAAATCCCCACGCTCCACCAGGCGGTGGAGGTGCGTTCAGTCCAGGGATCTTAAGTGATTGATACGAAGGTGGTGGTCCAAACCGTTGCTGATTGATGAGCCATGGCGGTGGTGCTCCAGGTGGAATGTTGAGAGCATCCTTGAGCTCATCACTTAGTTCACCGGGGCGCAGATGCCGTAGATTTGTCTCGTACTCTTTGCCCTCGTAGTAGACCTCGCCATATCGTGTGAGCTCCGGCTTCGTCTGGTGTCGGAAGAATGCCTCATATAGCTTTTGATAATCGATATCCAGTTTGCCCATTTTTGGCTGAACTCTTTCCCGTTGCTTCTGCTTCAAGCTGGCATCAGCTTGTTTCTCGAGAACAGCATCGCGCATTTCTGCAATACCTGTTTCTTGGATGAACTTTGGCAGCGAAAAGGGTGGCTTCTCGACACCTCGCTTTGATGACAGGTATTCGCGCTTTAGTGACCAGTGATTTGGTACCGGCACAATATTCCGGTACGACTTGATATGGACGAGTAATCGAGGGTCGGAAGCTGAAGTATCGGTCCAGTCCACCAAATCAGGCTTCTTCACCAATGCCTTCAGCTCTGCCACAGATAGCTTGTCTCGCTCCTTTCTCTTCTTCTTGGATAGCTTCTGTTCGGCAGACTCTTCCTCTTCGTCTGGTATCTCATCATCATCCGAGTAGAAAATCTCACCCTTCCCAGCCTTTCCCAGACCACCTTCCTCATCATCTCCTTCTGTGACGGCGAACTTGTCCATGATCTGCTTGAACATAGCATAATTTGGATCATCCTCGCTGATCTGAATCGAAGAAACGTCTGGTGATGGTTCATCGTCCTTGGGCTTGGCTGCAATGGGTTCAGGCTCTGATTCTGCTTGTATTTCAGGCTCAGGAGTCTCAGCTACCTACAGATTATCAGTCAAGCTTGCTCCATCTACTACTTTCATCTGACGGACCTGTAATTTCTTCTGGTTCTTCTTTTTCTCCCGGCGCATCTGATTCTTCGTCTTCTTGACCGCGGGAACCATATTGACGGCAAGGGCTTGAAGTCTAAGTGACTGTGTGGCTGGATGAGCGCCGTCTAATATGTCCTCTGCCGAAATCCCAGGTATTCGGGGAGCTAAGGGTGTAACTTGGTGATCGGGTACAAGGTGAATGGATTCAGGCGTATCCCAAAATATTGTTGTTGCGCAAGGCTGCTCGATGACCTAAACGGGCTCTAGCGCGTGGGTGATTGGACGTGCTGGCGTTGCACCGAATAATTTGTACGGAAGGTTAACTACACAATGCCGAACTAGATTCACTCACGACCACTGGAACGAAAACCAAGAATCATATTGAGATCCGCCTTGACCCTCAAGTACGGTACGGTACCTAGGATAGTTCCCCGGAGGTGAAAGAGAAACTACAAATGGACGCTGCAGTACTCGATTCACAATGCCTCATTCGACCCGCTATATGAACTCAGGGACTTCATCCCGTCTCTATGCTGGCAAGATGGAACCCTCTGGTCGAACTTCAATGGAGAAATTCCCAGATATGATACTGGATGACGCGCATATATACTCTAGCCCTGCTACAGCAAATGTAAAAGGATATGCCATAAATGGTCTGCCACCGAGAGAACCGTGGCAGTCGAGGAAAGAGAGTCTGCGATGGAGCCAAGATCAAACATACAACGGAGACAAGGGACAATCGAGACAGAAGAGCTTAAGCGATGCCTTCAGGATGATACGGACACGGAAAGGCAGTGTCAGCGCAAATGTACATGAGATATCCGACGCCTTGAAGGCTCCTGTTTCTCCAAAACTCGTCGTCCGTACCCCTCCGCTTCCTCCTACAACCCGAGCACTCTTTGACACCTTCTAGGTCCTGTGCATAGTATGGTACATGTCCAGTGCTCTGACCAACACCTCTTCAAAAGCCATCTTGAACGCATTTCCCAAGCCAGCCACCCTCACCATCATACAATTCGCATTCGTTTCCTCCTTCTGTCTCCTGTTTTCATGGCTGTCCTCCATATTTCCAGCCATGAAAGATAACATACCCGCCCTCCGCCATGGGATACGATATCCCACTCGCGATGTTATAATAACTACACTTCCACTCGCCGGCTTCCAGATCGGTGGTCATTTGCTGTCTGCAACCGCTACTGGGAGAATTCCAGTCTCATTAGTCCACACAATAAAAGGACTATCTCCTCTATTCACGGTCTTCGCCTACCGTGTCATATTCGATATTCGATACCCGATCGCGACCTACCTATCGCTTATTCCTCTCACTCTCGGAGTCATGCTAGCGTGTTCAGCAGAGTTCAAGGGAAACGTATTTGGGATCACATACGCCTTCCTCGCGACCCTGATCTTCGTCACACAGAATATCTTCTCCAAGAAGTTGTTCAACGAAGCTGCCATAGCCGAAGCCGCTGGTAGTCCACCTACGCGAAAGTTGGACAAACTCAACCTTCTGTGTTACTCCTCAGGGTTTGCATTTATTCTCACCGCGCCCATCTGGATCTACTCCGAAGGATTTGGCTTGGTGAAAGACTTCTACGATGATGGCTCTCTAGACCTCGAAATACATCCCACTTCCTTTGACCATGGCCGTCTAGCTCTAGAATTCCTCTTCAACGGAACCTTCCACTTCGGACAGAACATAATAGCATTCGTCCTGTTAAGCATGGTGTCTCCCGTGACTTACTCGGTTGCGTCACTCATAAAACGAGTTTTCATTGTGGTTGCCGCAATTATATGGTTTCGCAATCCTACTACAAAGATTCAAGGATTAGGCATTGCCTTGACATTCCTTGGACTGTACCTGTATGATCGTACCAGTGGTAGAAGCAAGGCAGATCGCAAAGCGAAAATGATGGACATCCAGGAAGAACCACTTCTACCTACTTCTAATGGGACAAGCCAACCAATAATGCCAACCATCGAGCCCCCACCTCGGCAGCAAAATGGCTATGCTCTTAATACCGGCTCTGAAGACAAGAGATCGGATGATGCTGGAAGAGGAGGACGAGTTCGAGGCTCAAGCAACGCTACATGGCTACCGCCAGGAACAAAGCAGGAGGACACTTGGAGGTTAGCGGAGTTCAGCAACAATACTAACGGCAGCCATGTTTCTGCAAACTAGTGGGCTTGTTCCCAAGCCCATGTAGACATAAAGTTTGGATCTAGATGGCGTTTTGGATATGACAGATACCACGGTGACCATGCTGAAATTTAAAGCTATAACACCACTTATACAACGCTTTCCAGATTTGTGCATTGATGCCCAATTGGTGAATAATTTGGTGAATACTTCATACTTCAGTGCAGCATACCGCACGTTGCTGGTAGACTAAGATATTTGGGACTAGTACAGCCTCGCGAGGCTGCTGGGCGAAATATTTGAGGCGACAACAGAAAGAACAAACTTCAAATACCTTATTCTAAGTTCATATCCAATTTTGATGATGGACCGTGGTAGAGATCGACGGTAAGTTGTCGCAAACTTTCCTTCAATTTTCTACTCCACCACCAAGATATCAGATCCAATTCTCAGGAACCACCATGTCTTCCTCAACACTCATAAGTGAGTGGGAGAAGAATGTGGACCGAAGAGCAAAGAACCGAATCATCAACTCTTTAATCAGCGAAGGCCGAGTTAAAGAAGCGCGTCAGCTAAGTGAGTCTTCGGACAGTTCAGCAGAGGAGGGCGAGGTCACTCGTATAGGCGCAGGCGAATCGTATCGCCCGGCCGGTGGCAGACGAGACAACATAGGAAGAAGGGATGACATTGCGCGGAGAGATGATATGCGACGGGACGATATTGGCCGTTGTGATGATCGCGGCAGACGAGATGATAGCGGCAGACGAGATGATAGGAGAGATAGTGGGTAACTTCCAAGTCTTTACTCGAGACAGCTATTGACGAAGCGTATTGCAGACGACAGACCACGATCACCCATGCGAAGGTTCTCACCCAGGAGAGAGAAACCTAGATCTTCATACCGAAGACCATACGATGATAGGCCACGATCACCCATACGCAGATTCTCTCCGAGAAGAGACGATGATAGAAGGGATAGACATAGATCTCCAATGAGACGCATTGATCGGAGACGTTCAATATCGCCATATGACCGCAACAGACCACCGCCTCGAGCAAGGTCACCTTTACCCCGAAGATCAAGATCACCGCCCAACAGAGGACCTGCACGTCAACGATCACCAAGTCCACGTCGAGGAGGACGGCCAAAATATGGGCCAAGTTCTGCAGATTGGAGACGTAAGTAACACCGCCATTGGCAACGCCATATGTCCTTGTATATAGTGCTGATTCAAGATTGTAGGTCGCAGTCCTTCGCCCGCAATACGCATACCGGCTGTACGCTCGCCTCCATCACGATCGCCGGCTCCTCGCGATGATCGCACATCTAGCAGGAATTCAGCAAACACATCACGCCCGCCTTCACCTCAAATCCATCCTAGCCGCTTTGCTCTCGTTTCCACTCCAAGATCTGATGTTAGAGTGGAAGTTAAGACTGAAAACAAACCACGTTCGCCAGCCCCTTCTGCGGCAACTACAGCATTAAGTCATTTGGTATACAGAGATCGCGATACCCGTGAAGTCCGTGAATCTCGAGACTTGTCCTCCAAAACCACACCAAGAGAGCGGTCTCCCCTCCGTCATGTGGCAACGCGGTCCCCCCTTCGCCAAGCGCCACTAAGGTCGCCCCCTAGGGCTCCATCCGGATTCAGACCACCCACTGGACCTGGCAGCAGTCGTAAATTCAGCACGTCTTCCATCTCTCCTACCATAAATCACAGCTCAATCCCTCACAAATCAGATATTTCCAGCTTTTCCGGTCCTCCAGCCGGTCCTCGGGGTTATGATCCATTGACAAGTCGGGGAGGCTACAGAGGCCGAGGTAGAGGTGAATACAGAGGCGACTATGGAAGGGGCGATTATGGAAGAGGCGACTATGGGAGAGGCGGTTATGGTAGAGGTTCATTCGGCAGTGACCGAGGCGGTCGTCCAGATTGGGGTGCAGCTCCAAGACGTCTTTCGACCGAGCCATCGCATAGCATCACACCAAGCAGCCGTCTGGCGCCGATTCAAGCAGCATCAGTACTAGTCACGCCATCCGAGCCTTCTCCATCAGCGCCAGCAGCTCCCACTGGACCTGCCGGTGGCGTTCCTACTGGTCCTCGGGTCAGTGCACCAAGCCGAACATTCCCTCGAGAGCCAAGCAGTATGTACAGCGGACGCTCAGTATCGATATCAGCTGCATCGGGTCCACGACTTCATCCTGCAATGACAAATCTCTCTCAAATTATTACCGGTGGCAAAATCGATCCTACGGCATCTGGTCTCAAGCCCGATGCGACTATCAAGCAGAAGAAACTGGAAGACAATGCCGAAGCTCTGCGAAATGACTTGCATGCTAAGCAGGCTGTGTTGAGAAAGAGTCTGAAGGAATATGAGGAACTCAAGCAGATGGCTGCTAGTTGGTCATTGAGAAGTGAGCTTAGTGAACGACACGTACGACAGTTGGCTGGAGAAGGGGTTGGCGGTGCTGCATTTTAGGATACACATAGTCTTGAGCTCTGCTCTATGAAAGGAGAAAGAACGTGGCGGTAGTGTACCGCGGTGATTCAGCGATGACGTTTAGTGGCTATGTCATGCACACTGTGTACTTATGTAGCATTAATCAATGTACAAATACAAGCCATGTCCCAGTGGAAATGTTCTAAGTTGCTGTAGTGGACACGGCTTCCACAACGGTCTGGGGAACACTTAAGCTATTTTAGACGGCCAACTCGATCGAGGTTGTATAGGTGGAAGTGGATGGTTAGGTCAGGCAATGCTGGGCTTGGATTTTAAGTTTTGAGCTCTCGTTTGTCTGTGTGCTTGGGAATGTACAAGCAGTCTTGAGGCTGCAGGTGTCTTGTTCTTGTGTAATGAACGGATTAAAATGCATACTTTGCAATAGCAGATTGTTTTCCAAGATAGAATGTCCACTCGGAATGACTTGCCAGACTAGATGAGACGAACTTATATAAACACAGAAACTTAGCGGTTGGAAATACTGCGATTTCTTGCTTATGCAAAGCAATGCGATTCATTGGACAAGCGGAAGCTCAGGAAGTAGAAAGCACTTCGTTGATCCCTGGTGTATTTCTCTGCATTCATTCCGAGCGTAAACGAATTCTTACGTAAATGATTTCATCGATCTGTCGAGAACTATGCAGCTCGCAAAATGGCATCGAGGAAAGCAACAATGCCTTGGGCGTTAAGACTTTCTGCAGCGTTCTGAGTACTAGTACATTCGGGACTGTACACTTCTTAAGTCTCCCAGGTGCCTTTCTCAACAGCAGGAATTTACCCAAACGTCTTCGTACCAGACAGAGCAGAGATACTTGTTCTCAAACGGATGAAAATCGTCGCTGAAATTTCTTCATTTGCTAGATAATAGTTCTATCAACACCCCAAACGTCCAGCGTGTAATGCCATGTAAGTAAAATGTATCAATCCCATTAGGATACACCGCCCCAATGTCAGTTTTACTCCCCCAATTTCATCCGCCCTATATCACGACTGTCGAGGATTGAGTAAGGATCTTATTCAAGAACTTCTCGAAACAAGCCACTCCCGTTTGATCTGCCCCCTTCCGACTCCTATTCCCCACAGAAACCTCCTCCAATCCTCGCAACTCAACCGGATCGTCGAACCTATTCATACGCTGGAAGTGGCGGATGTCAGTTCTGCCAGTGCTTGAGACCTCCTCGTTGGAAGGCGTGCAGCAACAAACACTTGTGAAGGCAATGAAAACTCACTATGATGTTTGCGTGACGTTAAAATGTTGTATCCCAACCCCTGGTTTGTAATTCCGCTCTTGAAGCACAATATGCAGGACAGACCGGGGAATAAGTCAGCTAAGCCAGTCATCAGCTGAGAGGAGAACTCGACTGATTGACTGATCTAAATCTTCTCACTGACTTACTTAACTGTCGAACTGATCAGTCGCTGATCAGTCGCTAAGCAGTCTATTTAAGATGGTAAAATCGCATGTTTACTACTTAAAAGTCTCTTTCAGCTCCGAATATTTTTCGACAAGTTAGATTATTAAAGAAGTAATTCAACTATAGTAGGCCTTATAAGCATCGTTCCGATAGTATAAGTATACCTAGTTCTAAAGCGAAATCAATGTAAAGAACGAAAATATGCCGAGTTTCCCTACTCCGGGGCTCATTTCGCCTCTTCCATAGTGGAAAATTGCTGAAATATAGAAGCTTCTTTATTATCATTGACTGATCAGTTGCTGATAAGTTCGCCGAGCTTCGACTGACTGGCCTGTATAGACATATCGAATTGACCGACTTATGCCAAATGAGCTGAGCTGACGAACTGACTTAAGTCGACTGACTTGTTCTCCGCTCTGATGCTGGATCTCGAGCTTTAAAAATTGTTCCTCCGATATCAAGAAGATATCAGCCGATCACACAACATGCTCCTATAATATAACGACTGGTCCCGCGAACATATTGCAAGAGTCTAACAGCCGAAGCCGTTCTTCGAGATGAACGGTTTAGCTTCATTATGGACTGCTTTGCATGTGCGGTAAAGCCCGAGACTGATGTTTAGAAGCTCTGCGTTGGCATTGCTAAGGCGGTAGGGGCGGAGTTTGAGTTTGTTGGGGTGGTGAGGGCGTGGCTATGTCATGTTACCAGCAAGGCAAGTGGAAAGATACAAAGTGAAAGAGTATTGATGAATTAAACATACGGGAAGTATTGTTGGAAGGGAGTAAGATGACAGCAGACAACGTATACTCAACTTTCAACGTAGCCAGAGCTTGCAATGTGACTGCAGGGTCATGTGGTGAACAGTATTCAAAGTAAAACACAAATTAGGCTCTGGATGGATTGTAGCCTACAAACACAGTGATGATTTCAGAGGATTTGGAAGTGCGTGGAGCTCTTCCGAAAATATTCTTGGATTGAACCTCAGAAATGTGCTCGAGCCGCCAGTGTTTCGAAGTTCCGATATACGAAGGACACGTTGGAAGGCGGGGTGCCTGACGAGAATCCTTTCTTCATAGGATGCTCCGATACGTAGCAGAAAAGATGATGCGGCTTCCGCTACTTCTGTCCGAATTGATGCAGGAGAGGAAGAAATCTGTTACTGAGTAATGTACCAGGCACTAGATGATGGACGACGGGGGGAGTGCTGCAAACACAAAACGTAGATCAATTGAAGAAACTCAACAGCACGTAGTATAAAGCAGTCTGGAGATTGCCGTTCGTGGATCTTCGATTTGGTACGGAATGACTAGTTACTCTTCCAGATAGTCTTCAGGCTCAACACCCACACTTCTTGCGACAGCTCTGATGACATCCCAGTTGACTGCAACCCGGTACTTACTCGTTCCTTCGAGTACATCTCCAGAGTTTGACGTTTTAATAATCAGCCTAAGACTCATCAACGTTGCGATTGCCATCTGAACATCTGAAGAGCCAGCCACATCACCGAACGCTCTTCCTTTCGCATACTTTCCACGACCATCAGCATCTGCCAGTATAGCGCTGAATATTGCAAGCATTCTCTCCATTATGAAAGCTTGTGGTCCAAGTAGCTTTCTCGAGATCTTGCGATGGTTTGATATGCTGGTCCGCGTTTTGGCCGTTCCACCACCTTTCTTCCGGCGTTTAGGGGCCGCTCCTTTCATGAAGAACAGCTGATCAGTGGCAGGCTTATTATGTGAGGCAAAATATGCAGCAACGAGAAGCAATCTGGAGTAGTACGGTAGCTGCGATGCAATTCCGTGAGGCATCGTCCGTGGCACATCCGTCCCAATTGGAATTTTCGCTTCGGACACAATGCTTGGTACCAAAGCAGCTTCGTCTTGGAAGAGGTATTTGCTGACAACCATGACTTTGCTAAATTCCTTCGCAGTATGCGTTCCATCTAATATGGGTCGTATGAACCTAGGCCAAAGACGAAAGCAAAGCGATCGCATAGATACAAGATCCGCCGAAGAGTGCTTGCTCAACGAGTCCCATACTATGCCACAAAATCGAAACCAAACGTCTTTAGTCTCCCCTTCTCCACCGGACAATTGAGGCGTTGGCACAATATGAGAGAGAATTTGCTGAAGCTCTGCTTTGGTGTAGCTTGGGAAGTGAATGTGTGGGACGCCAGGCGCATGCAGAAATCCGTTCATAGCATTGGTGACGATGAAGACGCAAGTGACACCAGGAATCTGCGCCAATATCAGAAAATGCGAAGAAGAGAGTCTCACATACTCACCAACTCCGCTAGCTTCGCCAACGCTGGCAGGGCTGCCGTATGCATACTTTGGCGATCAATGCCGTCGAAGGCCAAAACCAGCCTACTTGACGGGTAAGAATGCTGCGACTGCATCCAAAACGCCATCTTTTCCAGTTCATTCACCATCTGAGATGTGCTTTCGCATCTGTTGCTCGCCTTGTATCCGACAACATCTGCGACGGCTCTAACAGTCTTCTCGACTAAATGCCTTGGTGTGATGCATTCTGCTGTTCGGATTATGGCATGACGCAATGTAGTCCCTTGGTTCGGTAGCGATTTCGACAGCAAGCCCAGGACTGCTTTGGCAATCGCACTTTTCCCTGTGGCATTGGAGCCATACAGGACAATATTCTTGCTAGTTTTCAGGGAAAGTAAAATCGCCAAAGACCTTATTATTTGTTGCCGGCAGGGGAATGCAGAATTGATGGTTGAAAGTAACAACTCGTTTGGTAAGGAAAGCATCATGTGGTTGTTTGGCCGTTCACTTGACATCTTTGCGGCAGAGGCACAACGCCTATGATGTACACAGTTGTCCGTGGTTGCGCCTCGTTTTAGAAGACGAGCTTCGCGCTAAGCCTCCTTAAGCTCGTTTTTCGCTCCATAATAGGTGCCAAGTCTCATTGCGCAGGAGGATCAAAACACTAAAACGCGAATTCGAATTATTTTTATCTTATAAAATCGCCACACAGAACACCTAACTCTCCTACCCTCAAGCTCAATAGCCTTCTTACAACGCCAGGGTATCTCCTTGATTGTTTAACGGATCTGTTCTAATGTAATTCTATCCCATCCATCCACGCTGTACAATACTAGCTCAAAAGTTTGAATCCCCCACCAAAATCAACATGTACACCCATAACACTTAATCACACTTTAAAAAATCACTAAAGATCGTAAATCATCAATATTTAGTACATTTCACTCTAAATTTAATACTCTTTCATTCTGTAATAGGGCTTTTTATTTAGTAGTTTATGTGCCAGCCCTTTGCCTTGATTACCGCAGCTACCCGGCACGGCATACTATCTGCTACCTGCTCAAATAGACTATTAGGAAGGCTTCCCAAGCCTCCTTTAAAGCGTTCTGTAGAGCCGAAAGGAAGTGCACTTTATCTGCGAGCCATACATATTGTCAGAAGTAAGTGATGCGTTTCCTTTTCATTGTCCGGGACCTGCTCGGCCACCAGGTCTTGGCCGCAAAGTAGCATTTCTCAAGAACGCATGCTTTTACAGCACGTTGCAAGAAGATATGGGGTACTCCACGGGTAGTGTTGCCGAGGGAACGAAGGGCATTGCTGACCGTGAGGGCCTTTGTAGTTAGAAGACGGACGTGTGGCTTAAAGGTCAGCTTCCTGTCGAAGAACACCCCTAGCCAGCGTAGCGGACTCATGGCCTCTTGTATGACGTGAGTGCCTGCCATGACAGAGGGGTTACTGTCCGCCGGGGGGGGGGGTCCGCTCGATGTCTTGTAAAGTGAATAAGTTCTGACTTTCTAGGGTCGAAGGTAATGCCCTCAGCCTCTCTTCAGTGAAGGGCCTCTTGGGCGTCCGCTTGTAGGCTGTTACAGCTGTCTTGTAAGTCTTTAGAGATGGCTAGCAAGGCAATGTCGTCAGCGTAGCCGAATCTATGTGTAGTCACCCCTAGCCAGAAGAGAGGAGCTATATATAGCATGAAGAGGATTGGCGAGATAGGGGAGCCCTTTGGTCATCCGCATTGAGTTGCTGTCTCGGGGCCTGTTTCGCCGTCTAGACGTATCCTTACGGCCCGCTGCGTAGCAAAGGAATAAACCCAGCGGAATAAGTGGCCCGGCCAGCCTTGTTCACGGAGCCTGCGAGCCAGGCGACCTGGGAGAACTGCGTCAAAGGCTCCTTTCACGTCCATAGTAAGTAGTGAGGCCTTATAGCCAGAGGCTAAGGTTTTTTCCACATCATATGTAAGGCATGTCGTGAGGTCTACGCACGATCGTAGCGGGAGGGCGCCGAATTTCTGGCTACTCGTCACTCATAAAGCGACGCGGCGAGCCAGGCCATCTTACGAGCTAAAAGCCGTTCGAGACCTTTGCCTAGCGTGGAGAGCAGAGCTATAGGTCTATAAGATCGGGGGGAAGAGCGATCTGCTTTGTTTGGTTTAAAAATAATCACGAGTATCGCGGTCCGGAAGCAGGCCAGGTGGTGACCGTAGAGCAGCCATTGCTGGAAGAGAGTTGTAACTCTGCTGCATATTAGTGGCCAAGCTGCCTGCAGTATAGCTGGCGGCACTTCCTCTGCACCTGGGGCTGTATTACCAGCTTCTATGATAGGTTTGCGGACGTCCTTGGCCGTAATCGAGGGGAAGTCGATCCCGCGAGCGGCCGACGTGGGAGCGTCTGGTAGAATGTCGCCTGCTTCTGCTTTGCTGGTGAGTAGCTCAGTGACTAGCAGCTCCCTCTTCTCCTCTATAAACCTTGCGGGTGGCTTGCCCGGCTGTAGAGGATCTTTTAGTGGGGGGCTCCGGTAGATGCCAGTAGACTGGTGCCACTTGGTCATACGAAAGACGTCCATTGGGGCCTTGACTGAGTCTAGCTTTGAAGCCCAGTACTCGTTTTTTGCTTTACGGACCGTGTTTCGTAGTTTGCGTGCCGTGTCGGATGTGTGGATTTTCCGATTCTCGTCCGCCGCTGTCTTGCAGTCTGTATTCCACCAGGGCTGGCCCGTGTTACGACCCGTCGTCCGTTTAGCTGCTTTCGAATAAGCACCCTGGAGTGACTCAGTAAGGTATAGAGCTTCACTTTCTAAGTCGGCTTCGTTTGGGGCTTCTTTAAGGGCTGGGTGGAGGGCTAGGCGGGACTGCAGCGTATCGATGAACATAGCTAGGTCTAGTGTATTAATTCTAGGGCGCCTTACTAGCTCGTTTGAGCGTGAGTCCCAGCGGGCCATGGTAAGAAGGGAGGAGTGGTCAGAGGTAGTGTCTAGGTGCCTAGCTAGGGCAGTGGAAGCGGGGAGAGTGCCAGAGGAGAAAGCCAAGTCGAGTGTATTGCCCCGGGCATGTGTAGGGACTCCCATAGGTCCTATATAAGCGAGACCGTGGCAGTCCAGCCAGTCTTTTAGCATTCCTGCTTCCCTAAAGGGAATAGGGTAATTCGGGTACCAGTTAGGGTGGTGGAGGTTGAAGTCGCCTGCTAGGAGGCCGGACCGCCAGAGGGGCCGTGAAGTGGCCATAAGTGCCTTCACGGCTTCTCCTGCATTCGTAGAGCCTCTAGGGGCGTTGCGTTGTAGACGTTCGTAACTACAAAAGGTGCTGTGTTTCGGGTCTGGATTTGTAGGAACAGCAGTTCTCTCGAGTCGCAGGGCCGTAGCTGGATGGTTTTCAGCCCAGCTCCTTTGCCGACGTAGGAGATAACTCGCGGACGTGCTACCCAGTCGTCTACAGGTGTCAACGACTTGTAAAGAGGGTGGAGCTTAGTGATTCTCCGCGAGAGATCTGTGAAGACATACGGCTCTTGAATAAGAATAACGTTTACTAAAGAGTCGGCTGCCAGTGAGAGAGCGATTTCGTGTGAAGTAGCTGCTTTGCCTACATTTGCTTGTAGGATCGTAAGGGGTTTTGCTTGTGCATTAGGTTTAGTCCTCATTTCTAAGAGAAGAGAAGGCGGTTATGTGCTCCGGATTAAGGAACCGTGAGGCTGGGAGGGTAGGGAGTAGCTGTGAAAGACCTCGTGGGTGACCGTGTGGGAGTTACGGGTCCGGTAGAGGCCATGACTACGTCCGGAAGGGGTTCATAAACGCAGTTGGCGGCCGCGACTGCTCTCTTGCGGGCCTCTTTGCTTGCTTTCAGAATCGCAGCTGTCTCTGGCTTCGTCCGTTGGTGAAGTGGGGCGGGCCGTAGCGGGCAGGCTGGGTCGTCTGCCAAGTGAGGTCCTTTGCAATGGAGGCACTTTGGAGGGCAGCTATGTGTTCGTGTAGCACTACAGCTAGAGGTATGCATCTCTTTACTATGGATATGAGAGCCACAGACGTTACAGTGCCGCGTGCATGCGCAAGTGCGTGTGTTATGCCACTGGTAGCAGCGGCTGCACTGGATCGTCTTTGGCTTCGTTTTCACTTCGCGGGCCTGTACCACGGTACCTACGATCCGCAGGGACCGTGGAAGTGTTTTGTGACCATCCGCAAGAAAGTGTATTGTCCAGCTCGTGTTGTAGAGGCCTTTGTCTCTGCTAGAGCGGGTCTCAGCGGACTAAACTGGCTGTTGGCCAGTGCAGTCTAGGATCGCGGGGTGTAATATGTTTCCCGTAATCTCGTATTTTGGACCTGTAGGAGCGGGTCGAGAAGTCTTACGGACCTTGGAACGTTCTCTAGCCGGTATGTGATCCATGGCTGTGGGCGTTCCACTCGGCAGTGAGCAACGGTTCTAGAAATAAGGTCCGAGTGCAGCGTAAGAGCTTCTAGGTCCTTGGTAGAGTTCGTGCAGAGAGCATACCCAGTCAAAGTAGCTAGGATTTCCTTGAGCAAGCGAGCCTTTTCTCCGAGGGCTTGCTTTAGACCGGTTAGGACAGCGAACGAGCCTGCGGCTCGGGATGGGCGTCGCTAATTCGGACGAATAGACGCGTGTCCGGGCGGGTTCCAGGGGCTGCTTTGACTGTGGGCTTCGGGTGCTTCTTTTGAGCAGGCTCCGTAGCTGTGGACAGAGGGGGTGTGGTAGTCGTAGCAGCAACGCTAGCATACGTGGAGGGTTGGGTTGGGGCTTGAGGGCCTGAAGACGGTGAGGAGGAGGCTTGTGGGCAGGGTCTAGGTATATGGCTAGGGCCTTTGGCTGCCTCTGGCCCGCACTAGCCTGTAATGTAGGACTCGAAGTGCCTTTTCGTGAGGGCCGTGATTTCAGTGCATAGTTTCGTAAGCGGCTTGCGAAGGTGGGCTGGTAGTTTGCGGACGTCCTCTGACTGCAAGTGAGCGTCCCATAGGTTTGAAATTGGGTAAAAGACGCGTTGGGCATCCGTAGAGCGAACCTCGGCAGCCTTCACTAAGTGAGAGAGGTTATGGGCCAGGGAGTGAGCAGAGCCCCCTGGGTTGGGGAGGGCTAAGGGAGGCATGATGGACGCGCGACGCGTCTGACTAGGGCCTGGGTAGGGCCTATAGGCCAGGTGAGAACGAAGAATATGAGTATTCGGGTCGAATGAGCTAGATGACGCGTCCTATTAGCGCGTTTTGACAGTCTCCTGCGATCCGGTCTTTTTTGTGTGCTATAATGTTTGTTGAGCTGGAACGGTAGTTGCGATCTGTCAAGCTACCACGTGACGTACAGAGTGGGCGCCTTAGTCAGCTGCACTAGTCCTGTTTGGGTCTAAGCTAAGCCATGCTCCGTGCTAGTTATCAACAACTTTCCATACTATGTAAATTCAGAGGACCTTCAGGCTAATATAACTACGTCTACTCACTTACCTTCTGCGTAGCAATAAAGCTGAGCCTCAGTAATACTACCGGTAACGCCTATTCTGCTCAAAAATGTTGATATCTTCGAGAATTGATGTGTGGAAAATGGAGGTGCCCTAGCGCGATGAGTCCCTGCACCCCTGTTCTAAGTCTTGTAGATTACGTAATACAAAGGAGGAGATCTAGTTACAAGGGTTGTCAGAATTCTGTGCGATTAGGTAAGCCCAGCCAAAATCAGAGACGCATCTAGAGGGTCAAAATCATGACCTATTACCTTTAATAGGTTTGCCACCTGATCTTTGTAGCTCTGCGCACCTCCGGGGCATATCAGCAATGCGATCCCGGATCTCCTACATCGTTATTTGGTCCCATTCCTCTTGAATAGCCTCCTTCATCTTATCTTCTGCATCAAAGACCTTTCGACATAAATGTTGTTTTAAGTTTGCCCAAATAACTTCAATCGGATTGCAAGCAGGTGATTTTGCAGGGTGGGAACGGTTTTGTATACCGTGGGCATCTTTATACTCTTGTGCAAGCCCGTAATTTCGCATCCCGTGAGGTGGGTCTCCGTCCTCTTGTAAAAGCCACGGTTTATCGTCAATCTTGTGCATAGACTCGACAGTTTTAACGTATACAGGCAATAGACGGTCCACCCTTTTGAGTAATAGCATGACCTTGAGCCTTCTTCTCTACCTTATGAGGCTTCCTAGCCTCCCCATTCAGTTACTCGGTGCAGGTATTCGCTCTCTGATTCGGTAGTCGGCCGCCGACGAGGCTTTGAAGGATATAGAGGCTCCTCGATCGAGTCTTCTTCGTCATTATAGAACATGACTTTATCTGCTTTCCCCCACCAACTAATCCACGCGGCGATATGAAACCGGACGCCTTTAATCGGAGGTGTCTCATCGACATCCTCAGAATTATCCCATGTGCCTTGCTCCCGAAGTATTCGCTTTCGAGCCTGCCAAGTAGGATCGATGTGAGCTTCGTCGCTATAGAGTATTAGTAGTAGTACAATTAACGTCTGGGGTCCGTGCGCTTAATGCCACGTGCCAGCAGTAGGACGTGCTGGGCTAATTGCCAGCATTTTCTATATA
>MU254104.1:0-29438 GCA_019669825.1 Calycina marina
CAAACGCGAGCGTAGAGTTAAATATATTGATAGAGGAGATGCGACTAGTGCTTTAGAGGTTCTACAAGCAATAGCTGGTCATGATAATCAGCAAGTAGAGGTAGTAGTGGTGGATCAGTTGGAGGGGTTAACCACAACAACACGAGCTCGGGGGAAGTGTAGTATTTGCAGATCCTCTTCACACACAGCTCAAACATGTAGTCAGAGAGTACAAATTAGCTAGTTTTAGACTGAAGTTCTTTGGATTAGTAGTTTTGAAGTAATTTGAGTTGTTGTTCGATCGGTCGAAATTAGTATTCCACTCGCCTATATGATCCACTCGCATATAAACTACGTTAACTTGTATGCACAGGTCCTCGTGTCCCATTCACGTTCTTTTCAATGTACGGTCATGGCTACAGCCTCCGAACTTGATAAAATTTGGTGTAACCCGATCAATGAACGGCTAGCCACTTCCGTCGTCGATTTGAATCGACACGTTCAGAACTTGCTGTGCCCCCATCATCCGATGGTGTGCAAACTGTATTTTCAACGGCTGCCACTGCAGGTATGGTTCAACTTCTTATGGCTGAGCCCTTTTTAACGTACATAGATGTCAAAAACCTGGTTCTCGACCTTATTCAAGCTCTACAGATCGAACCGGCAGCTCGTATCCTTCCTTCTCGAATAGCTGAGAGAACCCTCTCTGGTGACCTTGGTCTGTTATACAGTCGCGTGGATGCGAACCAGTTGGATATTGCACCAGCTATCCCTCTAGTAGAGCGGATTGTCAGGAATGAACCCGATGCACCGACCTGGAATGATGCAGATATTTGGCATGCCGTGTTTGAATTAGTCGCGCGAACAAATCCCATCACGCCTCCGACTGCCTTCGAGGAAGCCGTCTTTGACACGCCACTACGATCCAGCTCGGCTTCTCAGAGGTGGATTGAACAGATACACGACGAAGTGGATCAGCGAATACTCGAGGAACTTACCGGGTGCGTCTACTACGATGTCGGAGGCTTCTACGAACGATACTTCGAAAGGAAGCCCTGGACGAACAACGCGAGGGATATCTACGACGAGTCAAGAGCCCAGTATATAGAAGGTCACTGGAGCGGGTGGCCAGAACCCTCAATTCAAGGTCCATTTTTTTGAGTGGTTCATGAAGTTCCAGCACTTTGTTCTCATCGGACTTCGCCGCAGATACTACACATCAGCGAACAAAGTGTTGAGAGGCTCGGAAGCTGATCGCAAGCTTGACATTTTCCTCACCCCGCCGACGCTGCATTACCGGACGGCGAGCACGACTGGTCCAATGTACTTGTCATTGGAGAACACAAACAGAATCCTGATGAGGATCGATCTGCGAAAACACTGGTGCAGTTGGCGGGATATGCACGCGAAGTGTTTGGAAGTCAACCGGAGCGGCGATTCGTACCTGGGTTTACGATCTGCGGAAGCGTGATGCGGCTCTGGCTATTCGACAGATCTGGACCGTACAACTCTGAGAAATTCGATATTCACAAAGAGCCGGAGCGATTCGTCAAGGTCCTTGCCGGCTATGCGATGATGTCCGATGCAGAATTGGGCTTGAACACGTTCATCAAGTGTGATGGCAACGGCAAGTATATTGTCACACGAGATGTGAGGATCTCTTTAGAGGACAAGCCAATCGCCTCCACAAAAGCCATAGTGTGTCGGGGAACAACGTGTTATCGAGGAAGGAGACCCGGTTCAACGGACTGGGAGTACGTTGTGAAGTTCGCTTGGCCGTCTGACAGAAGGCAGCGGGAGGGAGAACTGTTGAAGTTGGCAAAGGAGAAAGGAGTCACCGGGCATTGCTGTTTGGTTCAATCATGAGCAGATTACTATCGACGGCGACCCGGATACCATCTCACATTTGCGACGAGCCATGAAATTTGGGTCGCCACGGAGGCCGTCGAAGAAAGCTTTTTGGGTTGATAGTAGTCCAGAATCCAGCCGGGCGTACTCGAGAACAAGCCTCATGGGAAGTTCAGGGAGCAGTGTGGCTCATTTGATTGGCCTAGGAATCGGTGCAGGTAGCGCCACAACTTCTTCCTCTGGGCAGAAAAGAAAAAGAGATGAAAGACTTGATGGGGGTAGCATACTGAAGAGGTCCAAATCTGACGGTAGTCATGCCAGCGCGACAAATATGCGCAAAGAAGACCAGCTAGACGCAATCGGCGCTCCAAGTATTCAAGAAACAGTGGTCGACAGTCTGGCAGACTGCCGGAATGAGTGGCAGCGGAATAATGTCAACAGTATTCAAGAAGCCGGAGCCGACAGTCTGACAGACTGCGAAAGTGAGGCGTACGGCAACCGAGTGAACCACTGCTTGGTAACTTCACCAGCTGGACGACATCTCCACGAATATCAATCGGTCAGAGAGCTTTTAGAGGCGCTGCGCGATGCTATCCGAGGTCATAGGTCACTGCTCGAGGATGGAAAGATTCTTCATCGGGATGTCTCCGAAAATAATATCATTATCACCGAACTCCTTGCCGAAGACGCCCCGAAAGGAAGACTAATTGACTTGGATTTGGCAAAGGAGCTGGACGGCATGCCCAGTGGGGCTCGTCATCGTACTGGCACTATGCAATTCATGGCGATCGAGGTTCTTGAAGGCAAGGGTCACACATATCGGCACGACCTCGAGTCATTTTTTTACGTCTTCATATGGATGTGCATTCGATATGGCTACGAAGGTACGAGCAGGCAAAAACCCAAGGTGATGAGACCGAAGACAAATATACTGCGAGGTTGGTATACTGGGATGTATTCAGAAATTGCCAATACGAAGCAGGGCCATATGGGTAAAAATCGATTTGAAAATGTCATCGCGGAATTTGCGCCGAAATTCGAGAACCTCAAGCCGTTGGCTCGCCAGCTCCGATCCGCTCTCTTTCCAATTAGAGATGGGGACATCTTCACGGGCACATTCCACGACCACGATATAATGAACGATGGGATGATAAATGCATTCAGCAGGGCAATTGGCCCACTGAGAAAAGAGGAGCAGGCAAATGCATAATGAGGCAAGGACCGGGAGTCAGGATTGTGGGCGTTTTGTTGATGGGTTCTTTTCTTTTCTTTTTGCTTACTATACAACGATACCAGGGATGCCAATAAATGCACGACTTATTGTATAATACACGAATTGCTTCTCATAAAGGCGTTGCGCTTCATGTCTGCTTTTGATGACAACTTCTCCATTTTCCTTTATGGTATTCCACCCATGCTTCTGATACCCCCATCCTCCTCTCCTTGAACGCCGCTGGCTACCAGCTCGCTATAATTGTGACGAATCAGAGATATGTCGTCGAGAATGCTGGGTACCCGGCTCTAAGAAATGCCTGGACCATCGTTGTATCCCCATCTGCAGCAGAGAATGTCGTGATACTCTCGTGGTATCTGGTTCTCTTACATCTCTGTTCAAAAGGAAGAATGAGAGGGGTCACGAAAATAGTACCAGCGTTCCAAGGCTGTGAGATGGTCACGTGCCGGCATTGTGCCTATCCGAACTTGATTTTTCGCATGTTTACTAATCTTTCGTGCTCGTATGTTCTCTGATGCTTGGATTTTGGTACTACTGGTTTTCTTGACATCTATACCAACTGTATGTCGTCCATATTTGAGCCTCGTTCTAGAGGCTTGGTTGTATTGAAGGCTGGAGGCTTGCACGTTCATACCACAGACATATCAATAGCAGAGTACCTCCCACCACCGACATATCATCACTAACGGCAAATCTCCTCCTACCACACGTTCCGCAAACTGAGTACGGATACTCAGCCATTTTCGACCTATCAAAGAAGCCAACCACCCTTTCCCCCCTCCTCCCTCCTTCATCTCGACCAAGCATCCACAACTATCCCCGGTAATCTCGAGGATTCAAAGATATGACACAATAGTTTTCCACATTTTCCTTGCCAGGATAGCTTGCTTGAAGCTCTTCAAGGGTTGGCAACCTCTTGTCGAGTATTATGTTCCTAGCTTACTGTCCTCCAAAGTAACCTGATTACATTAGAACTTTAGATTGATAATATCATCAGGTCTCGTACTCAGCTCATCAATCGTAGCCACAGGCAGGATAAACTCTCCAACTTTCCTTCTAGCAATAGTTTGAAGAACAGTAAAAACACCGTCAATCGTAAATGCCGCGGATCGAAACGTGCCTCGAATGACCGCTAGGGCTACCCAAGCAAGCCAGTCAGACATTCTGATGGGTTTGAAGGTGGTCTTTATATCGTAAGGGCGCCGAAATTTCAGGGAAGTGGAAGGATGATGGAAGCTGAAGGTCGTTTGATTGAGACATTAAATTTATGATTCGGGGGCTAGAGGACATATAATTGAGGCGCTTGAATTTCAGTACTCAAAAGTCCTAATAGATCGAGTATCAAAATCGTAGAAATGCGAGAACTCGGTGATTACACAAACTGATGAAAGCAGACGTCTTCCCCAACCTCGTTACGCATGTGGAAAGATTTCTCTATCCATTCGTCATGCGCCGTGTCTACGTCTTCTTTCCATTGGTGATGCTCTTGCTGGCGAGAGTAACAGTGGCACAATTCTCGGTTGCAGGTTTGCCTGTGTGCGGTGTACCTTTCTCCCACTGTTGAAGCGAGTTATGCTGACCTCCCTTGTAGGCCGAATGTTTTCAATCTACATCCACTTTAGACAATTCAACGTTTATCCCGGGTCAATTCCCGGACAAAGCTGTCGCCAAGATATCTGTTCTTTGTCTCCTTTCAAGCTGCACAATGCAGGAAATACTGCGTATGTACATACTCCGCCTAGAAGATACATGCCAATCAGCATGATTGCTGATATACTCCAATTGTAGTGGTGAGGAAGTGAAGGCTGATGTCTGTGGGACTGAGGATGTGGACCGCTCTACAATGATAAAGATCGTTACTTTCGTACTCGATAGTTCCGCCGCTACGATGATTTAAATTCGCCTCGTGCATATACGGTACTTGAGGAGTACGTGGAATTGGGATGATATTGTTATTGCTGGTGCTGTTGTATGTTCTTCTATGTGGAACATTATGAGTGTACGTGCTGACGTTTGCAGCCATTGCTTGCAGCGGATAAGTATTTCACAAGCGCAAGTAAGCTGCTTCTCCTGATGTTGCGAACAGTGCTGATACGTATAGTGACAAGTCACGGCTTCGGGAAACACATCCATCAACTGACGGATGGCGATCTTGTGGCAATTCTGCGATATCGTCAGTTCCAATTGCCTCTCTTCAATTGCAGTAAATGATGAGTGCAGTCTATTTTGACGTTCTCTTCTACATCATTATGATCGCCTAGTCAAGATTTCCGTTTTGTTGTTCTATCTCCGCTTATTCCCCTACGATTCGTTCCGAAAAGCTGTGTTCGCATCTATCGCCTACGTCCTCCTCACCACGATCCTTGGGGCTTTTTTCGCCATCATCCAGTGCAAGCCGGTTCTAAACTTTTGGAATAAAGATACCCCAGGACAGTGTCTTGATCTAACTATCATGGCTTGTATTCACAGTAGCTTCGCCATCTCGTCCTGTGTCCTCATTCTTGTTCTTCCCATACCCGTGATTGCCAGGCTCAATCTTGGGACGACGAAGAAGCTTGGGGTTTTCTTCGTGTTTGCGGTTGGAAGTTGTAAGTCGACTGAAATCCGCAGCCTTCGTAGCTGCTGGTAGCTGACGAGAAAGTGACTGCATCATCGCAATCGCGCGACTTCATTCACTTCTTTATTATGGAGCGACACCTGATCCCTCTTGTGAGTGTTCCACATAGGTGCATTGTACTCCGTATGCTACCGTACTAATAGCCCGCAGATGATCTTGTGATGGCGACGTTGTGGTCCGGGATTGAAAATTCAATCGCAGTCATCTGTGCTTGCTTTCCTGCTATGCGGCGATTATTCGTGCAGATGTTTTCAAACCTGACTCGCAACAATTCACGCGCCTTCTTCAATTTAGAAGGCTTATCACTCTCTGGACGTTTCCTCAAATTTTCGAGGAGAAATAGCCGAGCAAAGCTTGGGAGCAAAAGAGGAAGCTTTATTGAGCCGATGGTATTGCAGACGTATAACGTAGACTTGTTGATGCCGGAATATATGAGTGGATGGGGGGAGCAGGAGGTTGTTCAGCGGAGTTGGCAGGAGATTATGAGAAGCCTCATGCAGTGGAAAAGAAAGTGAAAGGCAGTGCGATGACGCAGAAATACTATGCGGAGAAGCTCTTACCTACCTGCTGCGATGCTATCATATCAATGCGTTAAATTGAGCAAAATCCATGGCTTTTGCAAGAGGATGGAGACCCTTCACACGGGATGCATAAGGCAGGCCTTGCGCAGGAGTGTAAAGAAGCAAGAGGAATTCGCAACCTTTTGCACCCTGCACAGAGCCCTGATCTAAACCATATAGAGGGTATTTGGAGTATTATAAAGCAGAAATTACGGTGTATAACCTTTGACTCAGAGGATGATATGCAGGAAGCTTTACAAGAGGAATGAGACAAAATCACAATTGAAAAGATTAGGCACCGTATTGCTGATATGCCTAGAAGATGCGCAGAGCTTCTACGATCAAAATGAGGTCTTATCCGCGGCAATAACTGGCCATTTGCTTGTACAATTACAAATAATAGTAGATATTTACATTTGTTGATTTTGGTGATATTGGCCCGTGCGTCACGAATTCTGACAAGCAGTGTTGCACCAAAACCAGGACTCACGATAAATCAAAACAATAATCTGACACGTCACGATGGCTCCACCAACAAGATCGAATCCGTTCCGCACGCCTAGCCCTGAGCCTTTGAAGGGTAAGAAGCTACTATCCGAAGGAAAACCCGATTCTATCACGACTTAGTTCGAGAGGGTCAGATAAAGCCGATTTATAAGATTGGGGAAGGAAATGGTATTTCAGACACTACAGCTCAAAAATGGCGAAATGAATATAGGATCCAAGGCGAGGGAGCAAAGTATAGATCACGATCAAGATCTATGACACTCGGCCGCAAGTCAGAGGATATAAAAGACATGGTAAAGATGCTCTGTTCCCCGAGTCGAAATCCGGTCCGTAAACAACCGTACGAGGCGCAAATTGCATATCACTACCTACCTATCAAAATACGTTAATTACAACGCAACATCAAGGAATTGACCTATGGAGGAGGTCGATATAAGTGCGCTTTCGTCAAGAAGATTATATCAAACAAAAACGCCACCGAACGAGCTGCGTACGGTTTACAACACCTTTACGGTCCTATTTTTAGCTTTTGGGACCATATAGTCTTTACAGACGAAGCCCATATCGAAGCGAAGGTGGTCCCCCCTCCCGCCTCACGATGCCGACTCGCTCTGAACCGTCAATTTCCTAGCACAGCGCACTAATATAGAGGTTATCCACACGGAGGCCTAGCAGCTATTATGATCGCTGTTTCACTTATAGGCTAGCGGAATCAAGGCATTCACCACAGCACCAAATCACTTACTTACCCTCGCCTAAAGACTTGCTTCCAAGAAATACTAAAGCACAGAAAGAAGATATCTTAATGGCAGCTGTTCCTAATATACCGGTATTGATACTTTGCTACCTTCTCCGAACTTGACCGCCGCGTTTTAATAGTATTAATACATTTGGTGATATTATAGCTAGGTATTGTACAAATATTGCAAGAGATCCGTGATGATGGCAGAGCAAAAAGGCTCGCACTTGATGCGCAAGTCTCAGATCTCCACCAGAGCCTTACCAATATCCGCCGGAGTCTCGCTACTCTCGATAACCACTCTAGTACTATAGAAGCGAAATTTAATGCAATCCGCAGGAGTCTCGTAGACGGACACGGCGTCACAGTCAACATCACCCGACACTTCAACAGCCTCCGCCAAGATATCACTACGCTCAATGAACGTTCTAACACAGCGGAAGAGAGACTGGACAATATCCACCGAAGTCTCACCGCTACTAATGGGGCTCCAATCGATTTAAACGAGCACCTCAACACCAATTTCCAGAGCCTTAGTACAGCCAGCGGACCAGTTAACTTGAGCCTGTATATCAAAGTCATCCACAAAAGCCTTACAACTCTCGACCGGCGTACTGCTGTTGCTGGTGAGCTACTTAATACCATCGACGGACACACTGCTCAGGCTGACCGGTTTCTCCACACCATTGCCACTAGTATCACTACTGATGGGCTCCCAATCAATTTCAACGAGCGCCTTAATACTATCGGTAGAAAAACCACAAATACAGGAATGCTACTCAATACATTTAGCAATAAGATCAGTCAAAGTCTCGCAGCCAATGGCGGTCTTATTAATTTGAGCGGACGTCTTGTAACAATCGATACGTCTGCCACGGATGTAACAAGGCAACTCAACACCATCAACAATAACATCAATCAAAGTCTCACAGCTGATAGCCGCCCTATTAATTTGAAGGGACGCCTTAATAACATCGACATAAATGCCCAAGATGTGAGAACGCTGCTCAATGACAACAGGAAAGAATTGCGAGCCGGGTAAGTATTGATATCATTCCCTTCGATGAATCTTAATGAGATCTCGTACCAAGGCTCGAGGGGGTTGCCTCGGCTATTCGGAAAGGGGTTCGTAGGTAAGCCAGATGCTAGCTCAGATTGGACTATGTATAGATGAAGGCCCCGATCCTTTCGAGCTCGGTATCGAGTTCAATAACAGTTATTCTAGGACTGCACTTTGAGTTATTCGAGTGATTCAGCCCGTCACAACTGATACTTCATTACTTCTTCGGAACATCAACAGTGCCGCGCGGATCGTTAACTCGACTGCCAACTGCTATGACACAATCATATCTACCTTTCATAGTATCAATAACCAGCGGATTCCCAATTTTCCTACTACGTATACTCACTTTAAACGTCTCAGCGGTTAGTTGTGAGAGGCCAAACCTCGATAACTCAAAGGTAAGTTTTCAGTATTAAACTATGCACATAAGAAATACATGAGGAGCAAGTACAGGCGCGAACTCTTGCTTCTTATATAGACGAGAAGGAGTGTCGTAGAATCCTCTAGATATAGCAAAGAAACAAAGAGAAAACCGTAGAAGCTTTGTAAGCAAGGGCACGTGTTTAGCCCGAGACTCAACATGGGTTCTAACCCTCACATTAGTTTATCATTAGCCCCCCAGTCATTCATATACGCGGCTGATATTTTTTATCTAGGTGATGAGTTAGATGGAATCTTGAGGAGTTTAGGTTTAAGTACTAGTGACACGTTAAGGGGGAATCAGAAACTATTGAAGACCTACCTCGGGTTACAGCTTTAATCTTTGGCTTCCCATGTGGTCATTACCAGGCCGACGCAGCGTATTATATCTCGGCCAGGTCGATATCTGTGAGAGTAGCACGCAATAGGTAATATCGTTATTTTGAGCTGAAAATTGAAGCTTATCAACGATTTCTCCTTACCCACAGATCTTGCAATAAGGGTGCATGCCTGCTGATATACACGTGATTTTTAAGAATGATACCCCTTCATGCTGAAAGAGTGCAGAAACAGGGCTGTAGAATCAGGTTAAATTGACTAAGGTTAGAAGAGGTCCCAGGTTGAGCTTGAGAGGTGTAGAACTCTCGGCTGCACTAGCCGCTGCACTAGGGCCAGAACGGACTAGCCCTCAACCTAGTACTTGGTCATGATCTGATTTCCTTAACAGTGATTGCTATAAAAAAAACTTTAGGAGAGCATCTCCGCTACATCATTTCTTCCAAAGGGCTCTTTCTTCTGGATGATTTCTTTTGGAAAAATACTGCTTCTAGGTCTAACCAGCTTCTGGGAGACTGTGCCAAGAAGGGCTGCTTTGTAAGGTATGATTACAAGGAGTCTGGAGTCGGTGCACTCTAATCTGAACTTTGGTTCAGACCCTCGTACAACAGTGAATGCAGAAATTCATGGCGACTGATACAAGGGCACCCAGGTGACCATGTATCAATCACATCAAAAGGGGAGTTACTGAGTAATCAAGTCAAGTCAAAACAACAAATCGCTCAGACTTGGATCTTCCTCCTCGACTAAAACCGATGTACTTCTCCTCAGTGAACATCAAAGATGGCTTTGCATACAAGTTTGACTAAGGATGAATTCCATCTCCTGACCTGGTCACGACCTGAATTGAGCCGAATGACGATTCAACCTCAATCTCTCCATCCAAAGACATTACCCACTAGACTATGACGGACTTCGGCCACACGATGCGAAAAACCCTGCTTCTCTTTCTAACATTGGGGTTTTACAAACCCTTCCGCCCGAAATTATATTTGAATTTCAAAAAACTTGACTTGCAATGCCTGACAGACTTCAGAGCTGTGAGCTGGTGTGACCATGCTCTTGTTGACAGCATCCCACCATATAACGCAATAGTTCAGCACTTTTCGGATGAATTGCGCGCATTGCTCTCGGCGCATATGGCTGTCCACTTTACTGCCCAAGATATTTTCGAGACAATTTGCACGCAAGCTTGTGTTGGTTGCGGGGAATTTGGACCATTACTCGACATGTTTACAGCTCATCGATACTGCAACCCATGCGTGGCATACTCAGATAATTCATTATCCATGACTTCCGACGTTATTGAGCATCCCGGGGCTATACTCTGAGAGTGGAAGGATATATCGAAGACGAATGTCTTTTGTCGGCATGCTATCAGTCAGTGCCGCTAGATCACAACACCAGGAGTCGAATGCTTTCGGTCGGATATCAGGGCTACCAGAATGGCCTCTCCCGCAACCTCCACAGCTTCCTCCGCCGGTCATTTCGCATCGGTTGCTGCCACAATTTGACGGCCATAAGTAAAATCCATATCGTTTTGTGGCAATGCTAAGGTTTTCCTCCTTAGATCGACGGACTGGAAATCTTGACTGGGGAGTGTCATGCCAAGGATGTCGCCTTGGATCTCGAGATGCGAGACGTGACATCGTGCGTGATTGGAATCTTGTCTACTCTGCTCCTGGTCATATGGAGCATTTTCAAAAGCGCGAGGTGTCCCCCTCCTCCGCCCAGAGAGGGCAAGCTGGGATACCAGGTTATACTGATCCTGCTAGTGGAGATCAGTGTGTTTCTGATGCTCGATTCTTGGCATTTCTTAGTAACCTCAAATTTTGAAACCACCTTCACAACCATATCATAGTTAGTTTTCAAGAGAAAACTACTGGTTGTGCTTGTATTTCTGGCCTAGATGCACACCGCCTCGCCAGCATCCTTTGTCTGGTAGCCTGGTACTGTACAACTGTCCCATAACCGCCCTCGCACTGATGAAATTGAAGCTTAAGGGTAAATTGAATGTATTTCCTCAACAGTAAGGAACCTTTGATTATATACACTTAAAACCTCTCTAATCCACACAGAATCTCCCTAGTTTCATGGACCGGAGTCACTCTTTTTGAAGGCACTTTGCAACATCTAAAAATCGATTTGAAACCTAAGGGAAAAAAGACTTTCGATTCGCAGCCGCGGACGAGCTTCATATTTTCAGTACTGCTACATTCCACACCACTCCCGCGTTCGGGCTTAGAGGCCACGATTTGTACGGAGAAGGTACTGGTAGAATTTGGGAGCTGGCAGGTGATAGTCACTGGTTCAAAGATCTGATTCGAAAGCTGCCTTGAATGTCCCCACTCTTCACCACAATCACAACCACGGCTTTGCTAACTATGCCTTCTACTAGCCTCCTGAGGGAGAGAGTTAGGCTCGTGCGGAGGTCTCAACTGTCGTGGACTCTCTTTACAGTTGTATCGGAGTGTCGTTTATTCTTTCAGTGTGACCCTTGGGTATTCAGTAGCATTATCTCTTACTTGACGAGGATGCATCTTCTTGAGATATTGTGGCAGTCAACGTGGACAGACCCACCATCCCGATCCCCCGGCCTAGGGTGGTCGTCGAGCCCTTACTTATCCCATTGACTGTCACTATCATCACTACCAATTCTATATGTGACTTATATATCCAGCTCGCAGCAATCTGAACCAAGGGAATCCGGACTTTCACAGGGGTTGGAAAGTCACCATCTCTCTGACAAAATGAGTCACAATGCCCCGACTGTGGAAGAAGCTGACAGTCAATCAAGCCGTGTTGGTTCGCGAGACGTTACCCTCGATAACTTCCCTCTCTCAGAGGATCAACGGGAAAGCACTTAAAAAAGCAAAAGAAAAGGGCCCGGCCCGTGGAACTACACCAGTCTCAAGACGTTGTTTGAAGATGGAAATGCTTTCAAGGTGGTCGGCCGTTCGGGAAAGGGGATGAATGCATAGGCGAGGCGAGGACAGGCTTGGGGGAATTCTGTATGATGCAATGATATCTATGTAGTAAAATGACTGATTTGTATGGTTAAATCTGAAATTGTTTTGATCCAAGTCGTTACTGGGTCTAACTATGAGGAACCTCCACCTCTCCTTCTTTCCCTCCCCTCTTCCCCCGCCTCGTTCTCCCATCTGATTTCTACAGCTTCAAATCTCCTTGTATCACCGGTTGAAAATGCTCAGTCAGTTTCTCGGCCCCCAAAGGGATCGAGCTGCTTGCAGTCCACCTACACGAGGAAACCTACTCTCCTCTGGCCTGTACGATGTTCAAGCGCGTGCGTACTGCACCCGGAGTCTTGCCTGGGAACTTGCGGAAGATCCACTTCCAATGCTTACCCTCTCTCCTGTATGCCAACAAGCGCTGCTCGTCTAGAGCCTCCCATGGGACATTCATCCTCGTTCCTGAACAGCCGAGCTCGCCTTCGCTCGAGCATCCGTCATCGTCGCTACTGGATTGGGGATTGCTGTCGCTCAAACCACCATCGTCATCGCTCCTCAACGACTCCCTCCTTCGCGATGCAAGAGCCCCGGCATCAACGGCTCTACCTTCTTTAGGCCGGGGAGGCCCCTGTGATGCACAATGCGGGAGGTTTCAGCTGCCAATTTAGCCGAGCCAGTCGATGGCATGCTGAAGTGCCCCGCTCTATACTGAATATGGCAAAACGGTACTTGACGCACGCGGTCTGCTTGTGTTCATCCCAGCCGTGAAGTCTGTTTTGCCCTTCACCGAGATCCTGTCACGTAGATAGAGTAAGTGTTTCTTCGATGCCTCAATCCCGCAGTATCTGCACGTACGACAAGCCGTCGTGGTATGTAATTTGCATGCTGCCAACACCATCCGGGAGTGTCATTCCGTTGAGGCTTGTTTGGGGGACCAAACAAATTGTTTCCATTTGTTCCACTCCCAAGTCATGCACATATGTGTTTTCAGCGAGCCCCATTGGCTACCGCCAGCTCAGTTGTACATGGCTGCTGCAACGGCTGCAGCAAATGGCACCATACGCGGGCTGCACCCGGTTCCAGGACCAGTGTGTTGGCACCTGCTTATATCCATGGCGTTTTTGAATAATCCCAGTGCCATGCTGTCGGTCTGTCTGTCCCATCACTCGATATTGATCCTTTCCCCCAAAGCTTAACAGAATGGGACCGGACGAGGCGGTTCTCGAGTCCGTAGAATATGTGATTGCGTCTGCCCGTTTCTGGCGTCCACAGCAGCTAATGTTCCAAGGCTTCTGATAGCCAGAAGTTGTTCAGTGCTTTCGCCGAGATGTGAGGATTCTCGTTATGATGCTTGGGCATTTCATTTCACTAATCGTTGGCTATGTAGCGGAGGCGACACTTACTCCATTGATGAGAGCATTACGGCTTATCGCATAGAGAATGGTAGGCGCTATCATGCCTATCGCGACGGCGTGTACTGGTGATTGGAAAACATGTAATCAGCTCCCTTGGAGCCACTTGCTAACTTCTCTAGGGCCCCGAATGATGATCGTCAAAATGAGGAGTTAGAAGTTGCGTACGACTTCCGCCCATTTCTATCCTACCTCACTGACAGCTCTAGTCATAACAAGTTTCGGATACTTCTTGACGGTAGGCTCCATCTCGCCCCTATAGCTCATGATATTGAGGTGAGTGGTGTATCATAGTAGATCCGAGTCAATGCTGAGCCTCTACGCAGCGCGTGTTGGATGTTGGCACAGGGACTGGTATCTGGGCGATTGAAATGGCGGACGAGTATCCTAAAGCTGCGGTGTTAGGAATTGATCTCAGCCCAACGCAACCCAGCCTCGTTCCCCCGAACTGTAGTTTCGAGATTGACGATGCCCGCGATTGCTGGACGTTCCCAAGAGATCATTTCGACTTCATCCACATACGTAATCTCTATGGTAGTATATCCGATTGGCCCGCGCTGTTGGAACAAGTGTATAAGTAGGTTGGCGTCAAAATTTCGATTCCCAGGGAGGCTAATATCTCTAGTCATCTCAAGCCAGGTGGATGGTTCGAGCATATAGAATTTGGAATTGACCTCAAAAGTGACGACGACAGCATCCCACCGGACAGTTGCCTGCTACATTTTGTCAAGGTGATCGCGAAGCGTTATGGCCACTGAATATTTGACTATTGCTAACAAGTAAAGCTTCTGAAAGAGGCCGGGGACCAGATTGGACAACCTTGGGATATATCGAATAATATGTTGAGAAATATCGAAGAGGCTGGGTTCGTGAACGTGGTCGACCATGTCTACCAGGATCCAGTAGGGCCATGGGCGGCCGATCCAAAGTTGGAGGAATTGGGTAGATGGTCGCTGCTAGAATTCGAGATTGGGCTTGAAGGATTTGCACTGGCGATGCTGACAAGAGTCTTGAAGGTATGTCGAGTCAGACTCGAAACGGTTTTCCTTCAGGCCAAAACATCCAAATTAACCTCTCACAGTGGAGTACGGCTGAAGTACAAGTTTTCCTGTAAGCAACCTCTTATGGCTATGGCTCTCTGAGGTGGAAGAGTGTTATCTAACGGCATATCCAGGGCTCATATTCGAGCAGAGCTAGATGACAGGAGCATTCATTCCTATCATGATATTAGAATCGTGTACTGTCAAAAGCCTCTATAGGAGGAGTTAGTATGGCCACGGCTGGAGTTTAATCGGTACCGAGCACTGAGAACTGAGAAAAGGATAGCCATAGCAGTCTGCACACACAAAAAGATGCTCCGAAGTTCCAAGACATTTCCTCTAACCTCACATATAACTTATATCGAATCCGGCCTTTTTTTGAGAGGAAGCGAGAATAGCAGATAGAGACGAGATTATTATAACCAGACCATCAGACCGGAATCACCCTATCTCAAATTTCCACATTGTCGCTAGCATATATGAATCCCGCCTAGAGTTCTTTGCTCGGAAATGTTTTCGGGAGCAATGTCGTCCCAAGTACCGGAGACCACACCAGACGAACCATTTTTGATTGAATTGCTATGGGACGAAAGTGATTATGATCGCCAAGACTTTACGCCGTTTTGGAGAATACCCTTCACCTCTAGCGTGTTATGCATTACCGCCGAGATCAGCCAATCCACAAAGTCCGCCCTGAGAGCGTTTATAGAACCTCACGACACGTCAGCTATTGATGCAAAACAGCCTCATCGAGTATGATTTGATTCGTGGGTGAGGGATTGAAACAATATTATCTACTCGCGGCTCAAGTCTCGACTCTTGAATTCCATGTCGATATCACGCTCCGACACGCTGTGGGATGTCGCCGCTGTGTTATTATTAGACAAGAAGCATTGTCAACTCAGCCTTGACGTCTTGCTCTGCCAGTGCTGCTGCTTTATCGTCCGAATAATCGATGTTCCTGCTTGATCCTCTGTCAAGCTTCGCCAGGTCGTTGTGCGTAATGCGTAGACCATAGATTTTCGTTCCTGAAGAACTTCCAAGCACTTCCGAGCACATCTTTTCCTTGGTATGCGAGCCACGTTGCTTATCACAGCCTAACTAAGATTGCATTCTTGCAACAACGTGTGCTTCTGACTTCTCCGGGATTGCTGCGACTTTTAGAGTATCAGTCGATTCGATCTCCTTCAAGATAGTGGGAGTGATGCAGCTCACAACTGGAAGTGGAACCTTCTTCACTGCAGCCTTATATCCGTGTTATCGCTTTTCGGTGCTAATGCATGGGAATTCTTTGCTGGAATAAGTTGTACCAATTCTGAGGTGGAGCTTGAAGCTGATATTGCGACCAGAGCTTCCTATCCCTCTCAATGATGAGACTGGTCCAAAGTTTCGCTGTTGCATCCTTCAAGACCCTTGTCAGTACTACAGCATCGGAGCTGTTGTTCTTACACGAGAATGGAAAGATGTCAGTATATTGAATCTGTTCGTTATGAGCGGTGTTAAGCTAGGGTACGTCTTCCAAGCTCTGTGTGTGACCAGAGTGCTAATAATGCTCTCATCAAATCATTGCAAGTTTCGTCATCCAACTTTTGGGCTTCAAGTTCACCTTCGGAATCTGCGCGTCCATCTATGCCGGAATATCACCCATAATGTACTTCTTCCTCCCAGAAAACGTATATTTCGCTCCTATCGCAAAGACCGAGGTCGACTTCGACAAAGTTCCATTGAACGTCTACGAAATCATCATTCCTGAGATAAATAAGACACCATCACAGCGTTTGGCGGTATCTCAAGGTTGGGTCTCGAAAGCATTGTTCTGGCGCGTGGCATTCAAGTCTCTCCCATTGGTCACATTCCTAGCCGTCATATTCAGCGCCATCATCTACAGTGTTTTCTAAGATAGTCTTGCGCTTATTTCATTTCTGAAGGACACGATCTTTTCCGCTCCTCATGATTCCCGCCGCCGTTCTCTCGACCGTATCCTATATAGGTTTTGGTAATAGTATTTCAGCCAACGCCTGTATGTTGCGATCAGTTTCTTCGGAGTGCAGGCAGGCATTTGCCACCCCCTTCATAACAAGTGCAATGTTTACATACGTCATGGAATGCCATCCCACACATCTGCTCAGGCAATAGTCACGATGAACTTCATCAAGAAGGTACTTAGTCTGGGATTGAGTGAATTTGTCACCAGCTGGTTTGAGGAGAGTGGTGCCAAGTCCGTCTCCACCATTATCGTTATTACAAACTTAGCTGTCAGTATTTCGGGTCTCCCAATGTACATATTTGGCAGGCGGCTAAGAAGCAAGGTACGCTTGATGCTGATTCGCAAGCCCTCACTGGTTTCTGACAGTATCTATAGGCTGCTCGGAGTGCTTTCCATCTCAAGTTTTAAGCGGGCTGTGGAGCGTCGATGATACATCACCGATACATGTGGGAAGTCGTAACAAGAAATAGTAAGGTGAAGTGAACTGGGTAACAACGCCAGGCAGCACGACCGCAAACAAAATACACGGGCAGGATTACATTGATACTCGTGAGTCTGGATTTCAATATCCATTCTACATTCATTTGTAATCATAAATAGGCAATAGACTTCTCTAAGAGGGCTCGAGCCCTTACAAAGTCTCAAATTCGCTAATGCCCATGATCATGTGACATCAGGCTAGTAAGCTATTATTTTCCCTTAGCCTTGACCATCATTTCTGCCAGCGAAGACGGATCTCTCTACCTGTACGAGGTGCTGGCTACGAACTGATGATAGTCTCGAGTATAGTATTCATCTAAGCTGAAGAGAGAACGCAGCCCGGATCGAAATGAAGGCCTGGCGTCTTAAAGACAGCAATGCAGAGTTTTCACAACGATTTTCCGCCCTCCTTTTCTATAGCATCAACTCTCAGTCCAAAATCTACGACTATTTTTATTCGCGAAATGACCCCAACAGTAGCATAGTGAGCCAGAGGTTAGGGCTCTGGTTGTGCATGCGGAGCGAGAAGTAGTGACACTCACTCTTCGATGTACGCTTCTGACGTTCGAATAAGGGAATTTATAGAAAGGTAACCTGGATTTAAGAAAGAAGAATCGATTGGGATAGACTGGAGTTTGGGACATCGATTCACAGCAGAAGTGCTCGCTGGTGGACAACATTTAGCATGTTCTTGGCACTTCCATATTACGCGAATCATATATAAGGGCAGAGGGAATTTGTGAGGGGTATTCAACTATAAGTTAGCCTGTTCTAGGGTATATAGAACGAAAAAAGGAACTCTCCTACAGAGGCAGGCCCAAGGACGTTACCGGGCTGTGGTTTGGATATATGGGAGGAAGGAAGAATATACTGAAAAGAGGAAGCGTTTGGGCAATCGACTAGGAAGAGAAGGACGACAAAACACCTCTTTATCAAAGTCCCAATCTGTTTCCTTTATTATCGGCGGAGGAAGCAGGAAGACGGAAAAGCAGTCATGGAAGGGGGCCAACTGCAAAATGGCAGTAAACATACCCATTCGCGAGAGACTACCTTCTGGAGGCTGCTGAACTGTATAAAGGCGGTCAACGTGTAACATATTTTATATACTAGTAGACTATTTCGAACCCCAGGGGCCTTTCTCCCCTGGCGTCCTATAATCCGTAATGTTCCCCGGATACGTATCATGAGTACGTGCCCGCCGGACGTTAAACAGTAACACACACACACTCAACCATCATTTCGCTTTCAAAGATGAGAATTTAGCGCCTTTTCATCTTCGCGTCGCGCGCTCTAGCCACTCTCCGTCCTCTGTCCTAAGAACCTCAACACTCAGCACCAAATCCACGTCGCCCCTCGTCGTTCCCAGAGAAATCGGAGATAGCAAATATGGTATCGATTGATTCGCCAACGTCACGATCGGCAACGGAAGCCAATGAAACCTATGCTCTCCCGCAATTGGAGACGGCGATGTCGGCAGGTAATACACCCAAAGATCGTTTCACTCGGCGCAAAAGGTCTGCTAACCATAAGACGTAACGTTATAGACCTCATCCAAATTAGCAGGCGACATCTCTGACACCACAGTTTCTGACGAGAAATCTGGAGTGCATCCAGTGGCGGACGTGCCTAGCATCCAAACATTTGCAACCACAGACACTGATGAAGTTATAAGTTGCAATTGCAAACTAGGCTCGCAACTATTACCCAGTCCAGCCAAAAGCCAAAACAATAATTTTGACAACACTAGTATGAGAGATATCCAGGCACGATTCGATGTTTTACAGAAAAAGAGTCAACAAGCAGAGTAGGGAACTAGAGATGTCACAAAGTAAGAACGGCAAATTGGAGTCACAGCTGAAGAAATGAAAAGCTAACCAGAAGCTGATATGGATGGTTTCATCGAAATCTGCGTGATGCATTGTTTGAAGCCTACTCATGATAGAGAATCGATTGCTGATGGTAGAAAATGCTCTGGTAGCCCAAGAGCGCCAATTGGGCTTTTCCCATGAACGAAAGCTGAGCTATACACTGCAACAATTAAGTACAAGATCAATGGAGGAATCGGAGGCGTGGATCAAGCTACGACAAAAGCACTTTTTGCTTCGGAAGAAGAACCGAAAGCTGGCCTACGAGGTTGACGACGTCAAGGAACATAACGCAATTATCTCGGAAAGTTTGAAGGCTGACGGTGCAATGGCGCAGTGCCTGATTGAAGGGCATAAATACAGGTACGATCACATTGTCGCAGATCATGATGACATGCAGAAGGAGTATAGCGAGGTCGCGAGGTCCGGAACAATCTCACCGTGCAACGCGCCGTCCTGGGGACGAAGCTTGCAGAGGAGCAACAGCGTAAGAGTGACATTCTAAAGAAAAGTTCTCACCTCAGTATGGTTTAGCATTTAAGGACGACATCAAAACGAAATACATCGATGCCGGAAATGCTGCAGCAAATTATGGCAATGCGCTTACTGATGACGCTCTGTTCAACGCACACCTTGTAGGCTATCTACTCAGACTTCGCACAGGTCTTTCTGGAATGGTATGCACTTTTATCAAGCCAGGGTGTTGATTGGAACAAAGCAGACGCAAGGCTCATCAAGACGATAGACTTGTTGGTCAAGGTCAACGCTGGCCAGGCACTCCACCGTGGTCTTGGAACTCTCGGAGGGCGAGACAGATTCTTAGAAATTACTAGGCATATCCACACGCTATACCGTACCAGTGCGGATGGAGAGAGCAAATCTCACAGCAGACAAGTGGAAAGTTGCTGGAGAGAGTTGATATCTGACAGGGGCGATGGTCACCACACACCGGCAAAGAATACATGGTTCAGCTGGTAGATATTTCGGAGTCAGGGCATTGTCTAATTGAAGTGAGAAGGCGCTTGGCTCGTGTAGATTTATTTGTATCGTGTAGATTTTGGAGTAGAAATCCCCCTCTTTAGCCTTAGTTTAAAGGATGGTTGGTAGTCGGCAACATCGACGTGAGTAACATCAGCATTCTAGTACTCCCCCGTGGCTAGGTGACCCAGTATGCCTACGAGTGTGTCTATTGAGGGTCTTACAGATAATATGTGTGCGCTGATCATGACTAATCTCGGACCATACCGTTGCGGTCCGATGCTCTAAGTATACCCAGGGAAAAGCCGCCTGGCAGGCGGTAAAACCCCTTCGTTATTCTATCTACAAGCCCGGAATTAACTCTCTAGCTGGAGCCTCCATTGGGGAAGAGTGAACGCGTTGCGTGCGGGGACAGAGTTGTGTGGTGGTGGCGGCGGTGAGTGACGTGGTCGCTACAGCTGGTTGTTGGAGCTGTAGCGCCAAGCGATACTCTCGCAGCCATCCCGTGGCTAAGAGCCACTTGATGATGCTGGGACATCGTTTGGGATCTTCTAGAGCCTCGTTTAGATCTCGTCTTCCTCGTAGGGGAGGGAGATCGGCCCTGTCTTCTACCAGTTCGCAGTCCAGGATGATATGAGCGACCGTTTCCTGGACCGCTCGGCCTCCTCTGCATGCACACCATGGTTCAATATCCGGGACCTGCATACGTCTCAGGTATTGCCTGAGTCCGATATGCCCGGTTCTCACTTGCACAGAGTAGGAGGATTCGTGCTTTGTGAGTTGTCCCCAGATCTTGCGTGCCGTCCCTCACCGCAGGCCGACTTTCGGTGTTCGCTGGTGGACGCCCTCGCGTAGCTGAAAGCTTTTCCACCATTCTTCCAGTTTTTTCTTCGCGGTGGTGCCCTCTGTCCACGTCGCCCAGTGTCTCATGGGGTCTGCCAGTTGGGTTTCGCGCCCTCGTCTTCCTCCTTTCGCCTTCGCGATCAACCTTTTGATCCTGCCCCACATCTCAGGCCAATTACCGCGCTCCCCTGTGGCTCTGGCCTCGAATGCTGCCCCCCTCTCGGCTAGGACCACATTGATCGGTTTGCAGTGGGCTTCAGCCTCCAGAACGTTAACTGGCGTTGAGCGGTAAGCACCCGTTACAACGCGAGGGCATTTGTTCTCTTCCTTACCTAGCTGAAGATACCGGAGACCCTCCCTTGCTTCCCTCCGAGAGTGTTCGCCGGTGTCGCAGCCAATATGTCTACGAGTAGGTAAGTTCAGTGTCTTCAAGGGGAATTGTCACGTGAGGCAGCTCATTCCTCTTGGCGGTTCCACTTCCACTGCACATCCTCAGATCTAGTGCATATTCAAGGTGACAATCAAGACGATCCTTCTCATGCTTTTCTCAACTGATAGTATACTGTGAGCTGATCACAACAATGGCATCCCAGGAAGCTAGAGTTGAGGAATCATCAACGCCGGCAGCACCAACGCCAAGCCAATCAGGAGCACTTTGCTCGAAATTGCCCGATGAGGCAAGTGTGCCAGCTCAGGAAAGTCTCGAACCGCAAATCATAACGGTAGAATCAGTAATCAAACATCCTGCAACTTCAGAAAATCAAAGTCAAAGTCAGGTCCATGAGATTGCAGCTTTTTCGTCAGCTGAGACCGAAACCCCGGCAGAAGTTCGATCAACACGGAAGACAGACGATGGCAATGAGTTCAAGCTTCCATCTCTGCCTAGCACCAGTGGTATTGGCACTGATGGTTCAATCATGAAGACTGCTCGGAGTATAATTCTGGATAGTAACGACATCTCGGAATTATCAGGTGATGAGGAGACCCCGGCCATTGTCACGGACACGGCGAGCAACAACTATGCCTCGGAAATCTCTCAAACGATCAACGACGGTGAGATTGAAGAAGCCTCAATATTATCTTTAGAAACCCCAACATCGAGCTCTCCGCATAATTCTATGCAGCAGAATTCTGAGCCGGTCCCTGCGTTGCAGCAACCAGTGGTAGTCGATGTAAGTGGATTCTGCCTTTAATTTGTTGTGGTATCTGATGTATGGCTGACCCTACATTTTAGTCTGAAACTACGACGAGTATTGTAGATAGAGTTGTTACGGAGCTGAGTGAAGCTGGAGAAACCCATCCAGTGTCAGCTTCCGAGGGCGTGGAAACTGAAGCAGAACTCCAGTCCTCGGATAGTCATTCGGCAAGTGAGCAAGCTCATGTTACTGCGTTATATGCTCCGAGTTTTCAGGATGCAGTGTCAACGCCTCACGCTGCGGACCTCCAACCAGATGAAAGAATTTCTATAGACGTATTGCATGACTATTCTCAGCAATCGTGCCCTGCAAACGAAAGTAAGGCCCTAGGCGTCAGTGAACAGTCAGATCAATTGTCGGAATCAACTCCAACAAATATGGATGCAAATGAGCACATCCCTGTGGACGCTACGGAGGAAAAATCTCAGCACCTTGGGTCAGACAGCGAGGTCAATGAGGCCGATGCTAGGGCGATAGATGTCAAGGAAGTATCTATAACTACGGATGACATGATAGGAGCGTCTCTGTCGGATGATACTCCTGTAATACAGATTGATGTTCCGTTGCCCGAAGTATTTGTCCAAGAGATTCCTGACTCCGACGATATGCTTGACAAAATACTACTAGAGAAATTGCCTGAATCTGTTAATGGATCTCAAGCTACGAAGGGGGATCATAGCAGCAGTGTCGCAGATGTTGGTCAGGAGAAAGCCGTCGTAGTGGAAGAGCCTATATCATCACAAATGAAGAGCAATAAGGAGAACGACCAAACAATCGCCGAGCCTCTGCTTGCGCAGCATGCCGAAGAGATCGCAGGTACACTACTGAACAATAGCATTGCCCTGCCACCAATGTCTGCTGGGTCCGAGTCCAAGTCCGGACCTAGCACCTCAACGGACCCTGAGGCGGTCATGGAAGTCGATGATACTCTGGCACCCGTCCCGGATACGTCAGAAAAAGAAGGAATTTTATCTTCAGATTCTACTCTTTCAGCGAGTCAAGATGTTATAATGGATGGCACCGAAAAACGTTCAACGATTCAGCCTACTCCTGAGAAAGAGAATGTTGCAATTGGAAAGAGAAAGCCAAGCACATCATTCAGCGCACCAGAAGCTTCGCAAAGCAAGGACGTCCTGATGCAAGAACTGAAAGCTATGAAGATAGTGAGTATTTCCACGCTACCGTATCACTGGCATGCCTTTGCTAAAATCATACAGGCATCCATCACAGCTCGCAACACGGCTCTTGAAGCTGAGATCGCTGAGAAACGTGCCAAGTTAGAGGCAGTCACCAAGGACTTGAAGTAGGTGTTGAGACGCCAGCTTTCTTGAAGCTTCGTATCGCTAACTTTGACATAGACATCCCGCCGGCGACACTGTCAAGCGACATATCAAGCTCCTTCATGACTATAACGACACGCGTGATGTCGGCCAGGGACTTATCGGCATGATTGCAGATAATCGTGGTGTTAGGATTGGAGACTTGTATGATGAATTTGGAGTTGGTCTGAAGGACTAGGATGGCTGTATTAGCTTCCATGGCGGCTTTTTTTGGGACATTGACGACGGACTATGGTTTGCACGTGATTGCATTGAATTTTGTGATGATACCAATTTGCCTAGTAGCATAGCATGGCGTTAGGGTACAGGAGATCTTAAGTACTAGCACAAGAACTTGAACATTTAGTCATATTTGCAATACCTTGAATTACCAAATCAAGTTCAAGTTTCAGTCCCAGCTCATATTGGTGCATCAAAAGAACTCATTATTGAGAAGTGCATCAAGATGATTCGTTGCTGAAGGGTATAATATCAAAGCCAAGAATCCCGTTTGTCCCATGTGCAACAAGCACTACCCCATATCCTATCAGAGTTCACCTAATCTCCATCCAACATAACGATTTTGACCCATTAGGACCAGCTCTCCTTCTCCGTCTCATCAAAGCACACACACAGTGCCGCCATCAACGACAGATCCACACCCGGCGCAACCGTCAAGAAGTAAGTCTGCTGATCGGCGAAGATCCGACCAGCATTCCAACCACTCCTCGATACCATGGCCACAATCGGTCCATCCTCACCAATCGTGATATTGGCCTTATTATCAAACCAATCGCCACGGATACGCATCTCGACTTCTTTCCGTCGGACGCGACATTGGTGAAGAAGGCATTGAGCTTGGCTTTACAGTTGGAGAACTTGTTCTTGACTTCGAAGATTTGCTTCACATCGGCGGCCTAGCCGAGGAAGGTCTTGTGGAGGGCGAGTTTCTTGGTGCGCAGGGCAAAGAGGTGATTGCTTTTGGCGTCAGAGAACTGTTTGCGGTCGGAGAGGGTGAAGCTTGTGACATGGCCTGGAGTTGGGGTTAGTAGGTGAGCTTGATTGAGACCGAACCAAGGAAACTCGTACATTGAAGGACGTCGATGCCGGTTTAGTCTATGATTGTGAAGGTGTCGCCCGACATAGACCAGACTTTCTCCTTCATCTTGAGCTGGGTCTGTTTGCCAACGCAAAAGATGGTGGATGGCAGCGAGTTGGTCGGGTTGATTGATCCCCATCTTGAAGGTTGATATAGAGGCTAGATATTATGGTACTCGAAGGTGTAGGGTCGGGGTTCTGCTTGTTGGTAGAGCGAGCAAGAGCCAAATCAGAAAGGAGTGTGGAATGACAAGAAGGAAAGCGCTGGAGAGCTTCTGCTTATGTACCCAAGAGCTTTCTTTCGTCGACTCACCATATTTACACACCATACCTAAGTGATCGGTGAGATTGGCAAGGCTTACATGACACGGTAACCTTGTTCCTGTAACACCAACCATTGGTTATGTCCATAGCCATTCTGCTGTCTCAGCTGCAAGACCTATCATCCAGTGTCTTACCAGATGTGCTCCACAGGGTCTGTCAGAATTGACTGCGCAGGGGCCAACACATAACTGATCAATTGCTATTATCAAACATATTACCACAAGGGCTTAATTCGCTTTTATTCAAGTTCCTGGACAGGTTTCCACATCCATAGCATCTCTCTGACGTGTTTTCGGACCTTTTGGACCGTAATTCCGTCCCGTTCCCTCTGAATTGCCGCCTTGAACTCGGCTACTGCCTTCCAAATTCCACCACGTAACCGTTGCTTAACTATCTGCCAGAAAGCCTCTATCAGATTAAGATCTGGTGACAGTGCTGGGTGAACAATTATTTCGAGCTCTGCATCACGTTTGAGACGAGTGCACGGTTTGTTGGTAGATCTATAATCATGAGATGGATGTCTATCCTCTTGGAGGCGAAAGCGATGGCTATAGCTCTCTTATAAGGCCTTAATCTCTTCGATGTGCTTGGGAAGAACCTCCTTAGCGTAGAACTCTTGTGACATTGCGTTGCCTTTAGGTATAACCTCTGCTTCTGGCTGTGTGGCTTCCCACGCCCCTATTATTTCTTTATACTCTTCATCGGTCTGGTATATAGTTCTCTTTGGCTTCGGTGGTTTATAGCCCTGTTCTGATGGTTCTTTTGGATCTTTGTAGAAGATGAGAGGGCTGTGACGGGCTGAATCACTCGAATAACTCAAAGTGCAGTCGTAGAATAACTGTTATTGAACTCGATACCGAGCTCGAGAGGATCGGGGCCTTCATCTATATATAGTGTAATCTGGGCTAGCATCTGGCTTACCTACGAACCCCTTTCCGACTAGCCGAGGCAACCTCCTCGAGCCTTGGTACAAGATCTCATTCCCAACCCCCCTGACTCACCTGCGAGCCCCTTTCCCAATAGCCGAGGCACAGCCTCGAGCTTCCAAGGGCCTGACCCTTTACAAGGGCATTTGTGGTTGTAAGAGACTCCAGCAGCGAACTGGATCGTGACGTCTAAGCTGTAACGACACAAGCGACTAGCAATCTCAATGTCGCAAGTGCAAGCGTGGTAACAAGCGAAGAGGTTAAATATCGATATACTTAGACCACTTGTAGATCTGGTACAAAAAATACAAAAAAGATGAAGAAGAAAAAGGAAATGAGACTACGTTCCACAGCTCATATCCTGTCGTCACCTAAATCTATGCCTGAGGCATCCATAAACATGTCTTGCCAAGATCGACAAACGTTTATTTTGGCACATGAACCAAAGGTTTTAGTCTCTTTAAAATTCCTCTATTGATCTGGATAACGGAGCTCGTATTCCGCTTTGTTCTGGAGCTTCACGAATTGAACGTGGACTTCATCCGTAAACCATACGTATTGTTAGAAGCCGGTAAGAGTCTCTTTATCGTGCTCTTCGCCATATGTGACGCGATTCGGCTTGTTTCTCCCATAGATCTCAGTACTATGAGGCTTTTTGGACCTATGAGCACCACTCCGAGCTATATAACGTTGAAGAGTACGCGCGTAAGGCTTAGTTTCTAGTAGTTCTGCTTGCTCTTGATATGGCTTTTCGTGGATGGAATCGTCCCGGTCGGTTACCCTCACTACGTCAGCTGCAGATACTAAGCGCTTCCTCCCAGGTCTATAGTATAGAAAAGAGCTTCCTCGTCCTTCTGAGAGCAGTAAATGCAACTAATTCGCGTTGTTTGAGCCAACTACGCGCTGTAGAAGGAGGGAGGTTCTGTTTTGTGGATGTTTTAATGTTGGTGGCCGCTGCGCAGTCAATTCTGACAGGCCCTGTGCTCCATAAGAAGCTATTAATAAGCTATAGCATGCATTTCGGCAGCGGGATCCTTCGTCTGAAAGCGTATTGGGATACTGGAGTGCTGCGACCATTCGATATCCAGCATGGGTGAGTCGTTGATGCGAAGTCGATCAAGTTCATTGAGAGGGGACGTTGGAGTCTCCACTTCTTGCGGCTAACTGGGCTGGCGCTAGCAGGCTGCCAGACGACGTCGGGCATTGATCTTTACGCCTTCATGCTTCTTCCTCGACTTCTAGCTTCATAGACCTCCTATTATCTCAAATTTTCTGCAAGTACAGAAGTAAGGCTATCTCCTGAATCATTGGAGCACTACTACGCCTTGATCTTCGAATCAGGTATTTAAGATCCATCCCTTGGCTTGCTTGGGCGGTATCTAAGTCCTCTTGCAATGCCCCCAGCTGGATTGATTCATAGATGATTGAGACATGGATCACTCAGCAATGAACTAGCAGACCAGGTCATACGGCGGAACATAGCAACTACTTACTCCTCGGATTATTGCTGTCCGAGTGGATCCTACTGATGTGAAGCCATGATCATTTGAACTAACGTCCATCCATGCGTAACGAGAAACCACCCGTGCCGAGAAATTTTATAGGTACTTCGCCTTCAAAATTCCAAAACATTGAACACACATAGGCGACCCCTATATTTTTGAAATAACTGCGTTCTATATTTAATTCCAAACACATTGAGCCCTTCCATTAGGGAAGAAAATAATATAAGCTTTTCTAAGCTTGATTTATAGCATGCCGTCGCTTGGAGTCTAGAAAAAGGTTCTTTCTTCAATGCTCCACCCTAGTACTTCTCTTACTTCTACTATGTGTATCAGGTGTCACTTGAGTTTTGTATATCTAATACTATGTAGTGAATTGATTTCAAGCTTTGTGGCGGCTATATCATGTAGATTTGTTTAAAGTCGCCACATAAATCAGTACTACTTTCTATGTTATAAGCTTTTGTCCTTGTTGAATCTGAAGAACCGATAATCATCCGGACGAATGTCCTAAAGCGATAGTTCCACCCCATGTAGCCTGACAATAAGGTCTATAGCTAGTAGGTATCCAGAGAAGGTTAGCGGTGCCATCTGCTAGCCAGTTTTCTGAAACGTGTAAGATTGTAATGTGCTTGCCGTCCGGGGAGAAGGCGACTGAGTAGACCCTACCTGCATGGCCCTCGAGTGACGGCAGCAGCTGCTGTCCTGTGGCTGCATCCCAGCGCCGCACCGTCTCATCCGAAGACCCAGACACGATCTGGTAGCCGTCTGGGGAGAAGGCGACTGAGCTGACCACATCTGTATGGCCCTCGAGTACTTGTAGCATCGCATTCCAATGTGTTTCTACTCGAGGCTTTGTCTGGATCCAAGACGGTATACACTTTTCAAAGGTTTCTCGGACGATGCTCTTCTCTGGAGCGAAAACGAGAGCCGATCAATACACCTGAAGAGGCGCCTGTTCGATGATTGATCGATTTGATACGGTAAACCGCCTAGCATCGTGTATAAACGCACTTAACTCAGGACTTCTATCCAACTTATGTATATTAGGATGATCCCATATCGATAAAGCTGTATCAAAACATACCTGAAGATCCTCGAGCTTTTGAACCATAACTATGCCTTCCGATACACTTTTTAACAGACTCAGCGCCTCAAGCCAATATAAGAAGTACTGACGGAGGAAAGTATAGACTAAGCCACTAGCCTCAAGGTTCTGTATTGTGTCTTTTCTAGATTGATATTCGAAGAGATGATCTATCCAGTAAATACAAGAGTACCGTACTCCGGCGAAAGGATCAGGATCAGGCTGCTTGACTTGGTCGATAGTGATTCCCGGGAACTTCAAGCTATAGATATCACGTCGTAGTGTCATGGACATAATTTGAAGTGACCGCGAGAAGATAGTATGATTTACCTCGCCTACCCTAGAATAAAAGAGTCCTTGAGGCGTATTCTCCTGAAGCAAAAAGTCCTTGGCCGACTGGTATACGAAATATACTGTGCTTTCTCGAATTGTCAAGAAGGATCCACACTGGCCGAGCGTCTGCTCTAAATCCTCGATATCCTCAGAAATATCCTCGGCATAATCAAGTTTGTGGAGCGTATCGTCAAGACAGACCAGTTCTCTAAGTGTAATTGGGCGTTTCACGACCATCACGATGGAAAGTATTCGCTTGCAGAGATCGGCGTCCTCTGATTCACTAACTTGGGCCATCATTCGCTTGTAAAGAGGATCCAAACCAGGCGGGAATGCCTCTACCATCTTAAGAGCTTTCCGTCGGTCGGTCTTCTCAAGCTCTTGTAGGATCAAAGCCACCCAAAGGAATGTGGCGTCAGCATTTTTATAGAGAAATTCTCGCACCAAGTTTGCTAATTTAGCGTTGTATTTCTTCCATTTGGCTAACTCAGCTACCTTAAACTTGATATACGTCCGAACGGCGGCGGCAATAGAATTTTCGTTCAGCTCGAGTCGTAATTGGTCTTTTTGCTCAAATTTGTTTACTTGCTCTTCAATTTTCGGCCAATTGCGACTAGAGATAATCCACTTACCACGAGGAGAAGCGGATGAGGTGTCATCAATGAATTGAAGAAGTAGTGACAGGTCGGTAACGCATTCGTCGAGGGCATCAATAATCACGTAGGCGCTCTCAAAGCCCGGGTCTTGCAAAATGTTAGTAAAGATCTTGGACAAGG
>MU254105.1:0-29279 GCA_019669825.1 Calycina marina
ACTGGTGCCAAAGCTGGGCCATTCCGGCATAGCTATCCAAACGGATGGCTGGAACCGTGTATGAAAAAATCAATCAATCAATCAATCAATCAATCTTTTGACTTGTTATGTGGAATAGTCGATGATTGAATCGTCGTTACGTAAATGAAGCTTTCATCACCAGTGAATTCCAGTCAACGGCCGAGGTGTTCCACAAGCGAATGCAATATTTGTCGACTTTTACCCCTGAAAAGCTCGCTTAAGCGGTGAATCCGAAGTAGGTAGAAGATACTTGCTGGGTGAAGCCACTTTACAGACCCAATCAATCATGTCTGGCGAGATTGATAGTAGAAATATCTAGAATACATGGCCTGATATTCGTGAGTTGAGTCTCAGGCAATTGCGGTGCCAGAAGGGATATGGATTAACGTATCTAGATAAGCCAGAAATGCACGACCATCAACCCGATGATAAAAAGATTATCCCTTTGCTGCAATGGCCTGAATAACCTGTCTACAAAATTTCGTTGTCTCTAATATGCTTCCCAATGTTACGAATACGCCGGAAAAGGAGAACTTTGTTGCACGAGAAAGCAGCCGATTTTCAACAGCTTGTTCGGACGCACGGAACATCTCCAAGGTTCGCCATGAAAAAAAGAGAATCACGCGTATGACTATACATACTCCTCGAATTCTTCTAGTGTTCACATATTATGAAATTTCATAACTATAGGGGATGGAAGGCCTTTCCTCCCGTCCTCCTACTCCCCTTGAACTCCCCAACACCTTAATCTTGTCTGATCTTCTAACAGTACATAGCATTCGCCACAATCGGTAAGATAACATCATCATCATCTAAGACCTCATAACCCCAGGAATCCCTCAAGACACTCTGTTCATTAACAGCAGCATCGGGATCATAGTGGAAATCCCAGAAGCTTCCGCCTGGCTCATAGGCCATTCACGCGTATCTTTGGGTGTTAGTGATGCACTGTCTAGTATCAAACACATTGTTATACAGCGCATTTATCGATCACTTTTCAACAAAGACCTGAAACTTGAGATCACCACTGGCAACAGAGCCTTGGCCTCAGATGATGGGCTGGATGTATTGCGAGTAGATTCCCAAATCGAAGCAGTAGTAAATGTGCGAGTCGATTACGAGGTTCATGCCAGCTGGGTAGAAGGGCGACCAGAATTACTCACCGAGGAAGAAGTCTTGCGATATGACGGGGATGCGGGGATTAAGAATTTCGATGTGGCCGATAACGCCGTTGATATAGGCGTTGATCCAAGCGATCCCGTCAGCGTTGAGACCGGTGGCTATGACGAAGCCGGCTAGGTTTTCTGAAGCTTCGTTGATGGGTGCGGTGGTGAAAGCCCATTCGTCACCTGAGGCAGTTATGATGAGAGAAGGGCGCCTATGGCGTCATAGGACCAGACGAGGTTGGTAATGTTTTGGGACCAGGCGTCGTGTCTGAATTCTTCTCCGATATCGAGGGTGTTGGAATCATCTGGGAGGGAGTGAAGACCAAGGAGTACGCGCATGTCGTATTGGTTGATGGTTTAGTCGGTAACAGTCTTGAGAAAAGTATATTGCTCATCGTAGTAGAGCTTAGTTTCGGGGCCGGTGTCCATCCACACAGCGTAGTTGGTGGGAACACAGAGTACGTTCGCACCTTCGCAATGATTACTATTATGTCACTCATAAGCTAATCAGAGATGGACTACTTACCAGCTGTTGCAAGTTTGTCAATGCCAGCGGTAGTGACATAGCCGGCGAACTTGGCTTTAAGAAGCTCTCCGCAGCGAATCTCACCAACGGCTGTACAGAAGGTCCATTCATCAATTGCGTTAGGCGCTTTTGCAAAGAATGGTGATTTAATGTATTACAACTCAAGCTAGCTGCCGAGATTGACACCGTTGCCCTTGAACTCGGTCCAATCAGTGAATGTTCCTGCTGCGATCGTAGCACTTGAGTTGGTTCTAGACGCGGAAGCTATGTGCGAGATTGTGCTGGACTCGTTAGCGGTGCTGTTAGAGCAGCGAGCAGTGCTTGTGAGTACCGTTGGTACTAGGACGCTAGCGAAAATTCGAGCTAGCTGTGGAGAGCGAGGTGTTGAGTCCAGAGCCAACAGCTGGTCCGCCTGCAGCAAGACACAGGTTGCTTAGGTTTGACGATCCGGAAGATCCTGACGAAGATGAAGAGTCCCAAGAGCTGGAAGAATAACCACCAACAGCTGTGGCCGATAAGTCCATTGAAATGACGGTCTGAATTACAGCGTATGGGACGGTAGTCTCGAAGTAGGTAAGAGCATTGGTGACCGAGATCGTAACACCAACACGGATAGTGATGATCAGAAACGAGTGTTATTCTTCTTGGAACTCACTCGACTCAATCACGGTTTTGGAGAGGTCTGATTCGAAGAGCATCCGGAATATTCTCAAAATATGTGATAAATGGGTCGCGAAAAGCCCTCAGCAGTCTCGGTCTCTGAAAATCTTCATTTTAAGTTAAGTGGACATCAAAGAGCCGAGTCTTTGTCGAACATGCTGTAACGACGTGGTAGTAGAAGTAGTGGTAGTATAATTAACGTCGGGGTCCGTGCGCTTAATGCCACGTGCCAACAGTAGGACGTGCTGGGCTAGCTGTCAGCATTTTCTATATACATCCAAGAACCGGAGAGTAGAGACACTCTTTTCCTAAGGACGTGGTAACACGCCGCCAGGATTAAGTACGGTGGAACAGTGTCACGTAACACTGTTTGTCTTCGTCGTACATGTGACTTCGTGCCGGAACTTCTGAGACTTCTGACTAATCCTTGGCGCACCGCGTCTACTTATTGACCGGGCATCACCAAATACTAGCTCTTTAGCTTTTAGTTCTCGTTATTTAGCAATGCTATAAGATATACCTTCTCTTTGAGTGTAGCCCTCCGTGGCAAACAGCGTAAGAACGCCGCATTGCCGAAATTAGCACTTGATGATGCCTATAGCTTTTTCTAATCTGCCGAGAAAGTCTGCCGGCTCCAGTGCTTCAGACCTGAGCTGATCAGATGAGGTGGAATTATCAATGGCTGGTTAAGGTGTCCCCTAAAAAGCTAGCTTAACTTGCTCTCCTAACTCCAATGTGAAGTGAAGCTAGTGTTGAAACTTACATTACATGCTGGAAGATTCATGCCATATGGATGCAGTAGGTTCAGATTGGTAATTATGTACAGAAAACTAACCACATCAACTCGTAAAACATACAACCATCTAGTGCGGACGATATCAGCACTAGCATCCTCCAGACCCAATCTACATAGCTGAGAGCATCGTAACAAGGGGAGGTGTTGACATCTAAGAGCTCATTTGGACCATGAAGGTGCCTCCGAATGGTCCGTTAGCATTGTTATTCGACACTTTGACTTGGCAAAGTCCAGTCATTCCACTGGCGGTTCCAGTGCAGGTTGTGTTAGCTGGGATAGCGACCGTGAAAGCCTGGCATGAGGTTAGTATGGTTTGTCCACGTCGCATGTTGGACTACTCACGAAGCTCTTGTTGACATTCTGAGCACGCTTGAGCAGACCCATCTTCACTAATGCACGGCGTGCGCGTTTGGAGATGGTCTCGTCATTGGCTGATGGAATCTGATCATCACCAGAGTCAAGTTCAACACAGTTGCCTTCATTTCCAGGCATGTCTGTTGTTACCGTTGCCTCAACGGCTCTAGACCACTTCGAGCTTGCGGTGGAATCGATGATAGCCTGGAGAGGACCACAGCCATCATCAGTGACGACGTGCCAGTTACCAATGATAGAACCATTGCCTGCGCTGATCTAGAATATGAGAATCAGTATATCAAGACTTATGGATAAACGTCTAGCAGCGATATACCTGGGGAAGTGTGGTGCCAGAAAGCACCATGCTCGCGGCAAGATTCTTTTCTGGACTGAGGTTGCCATTTGAGCTGTCCGTGAATCCATTGTCATCATCGGTATTGATATCCTTAGACCACTACAACTATTTAGTATGCATCCGACCAAAGTTTAGGTGAGAGTAAGGAATCAGAAGAGTCGGTCTCAGGAGTTTGCAGGATGTAAATCAAGCGACAAGAAGACTCCCGACACTCCCGACTTGCTAACTCCTACCAAAATGGTTTTTTTGCATGGGACGAAGTACATACGAAGACGGTGGTGTCTGGCTCGGTCAAGTAGTTGGGTCCACCACCTGCAATGACTGCTCCTTGCACACCTAGGGCTGTACCATTTCCTCCAAGATCTCCGGTGAGAACGTCCATTCGTCCATGAGCGCTAACGATTGAGGCGGCTGCGAGAGCGTTGAGGAAAACTTGAGTGAACATCATGAAAGAAGGTCGGTAAAAATAATCTTGGCAATGAGTCGAGTGAAGTGGTTGAAATGATAATTGCGAGAATGATGAGTGTTATGAAAAGAATTTGAGTTGTGGGAATGTGACGGGTCAACCGTGAACGAGAGTGAATGCAAATAGAAGAAGAGAAGACTGAATGCTGATACTGAATGATAGACATAGAAGGCGACATCTAGGAGGTCTTATATAGAACGCATCCCTGCGGCTCGTCTAATGTATTATCCAAGATTCATGATCTCCCAAACATCTCTTCTCTTTTGTCCATCCGGCACAACGGTGCCGATTTTTGCATAGGAGGGTGTTTGGAACTGGCTTTGAATACTGTCTGACGGCGTCTTCGAAACCATGACACTTCAATTCGCTTGATGCTATTGGCTCTTGTCTCACTTGAGACGATGCAGATGACTTGGGAATTAACTTCGTCTAGACGATGAGGTGGCAACCGTCTGGAGAACTCTGAGTGACCCTCGCCGCCTCACGAAGACCCTGTTGACTTGGGAAACACTGCGTAATGTATTGTTTTACTCATGTGGTCCTTGGCGCTGTCTATTTAAACGGTCAATGGGGTCACCAATCAGCTACCGCTATTGAACAAGTTCAGGGTCCTTTGGGTAACATCTCAAACAACAAGAATGCTTCAGATGCCAAGATTACGCGGTTAATTTTTCGGTTGGCTCGGGCTCGGGATCCACTTGCTAGTACAGGCCTCGGTGATCTGATGGCGCGAAGCAATGTGTATTTTCTGTAGGCAATGCTCCAGCGTTTTCCCAAATCTATTCCTAACCCAATGAGCGCTATACGAATGAGGGCGCTAGCAGAGAAACGACCGTAAATCTTTGTCGCAGGTCCTGTGGCAAATATGAAACAGGATGAAATGGAGATGGAGAGCAAGTCACTCGTAACGACAGCCCCCGAAAGTTCGACACTTCTCCCTGCACCCATTGCCAGTGTAGTGAGTCTCGTCACCCGTGGCTCTTCGTTGTATCTGCAACTCGGCACATTCATTGGAGGGCTGGCCATAGATGGCGTAAGAGTGACTACTCTCACCGGCCTGGAATTGAGCAGGGCAATCATCGAATCTGTACTTGTACGTGCTGGGAAAGATATATCAACCAGATCAACCGGAGAGATTGGGCGTGTGGAGGCAGAAGGCATATTAGAAAGAAGCATTGCAACACTGCATTCGACTATTACCAGTATATCATTTGCCGCAAGTACGGGGTTTTATATATCAACTGCTGCATTAGAGGGTGCTACGGATCTAAGTCAACAGCTGTTGAGAACTTTGGATGGCATATTGGGTAGCACTGATTCATCGAGGGCAATCGCAAGTATCATTACGCTCATTCGGAGAGAGTTTCAAAATCCGGCCACTGGAAAAGAAGGTGAGAAAGTCAGTGTGTCGGATTTACTCATGGGAATATGTGGCCTAGCACTATTACAAAGATGGTCCAAGAGATTCACGGATCACGAAAACACACATGGTACAGTTGAAGAGGTGGTGTGGGATGTCGTCGTACTAGATGATGGAAGAAGGGCTGATGTAGCGCAAAATGTCTCCGAACCCGGCCTTACTCGGTCCGAAGACTCGAGGAACTCAGTTGCATTCCTGGATATTCGAGGAAACGAGGTTGTCGGAACCATTGATTGCGATTCTGGTGAAGATTTGCCTGAGGTCAGTCTACGGCAGCAAATAATGCGATCATTACCACCTGATGCATCCGTAAAGATTGCCACATCAACCACCACTACAAAGATGATTACAGTCGAAATCACTGGTACAAGACCACCCCGACTGTCTCCGCCATCTGGTGTTGAGATCGTTGAGGAAGATACCGAAAATGAACATGAAGTCTCAGACTCAATCGTAGCGTCGAATGTTTCTTCAATCTCTCCAGCGGCGCCTTGTTATAGGGCTGTCTATCGCATCACTCAGGACCAGCAGCAAGATTCCAACTTTGATAAATCAGACACAATAGTGCAAAGCGGTGGCCATGAAGACAACGGTGTTGAGATATCACATGCTGAAGATAATCATCCGTTAGCTGACTTACCTGCTCCTCCTCACGAGGCTATATCGAGTTCGAAACTGCCGCTGAGGTCCCGCAAGTCTGGTTCCAACGTACTGAGGACTAAAGAACCACCCGTTACTGAGAACAATCAAGCCAAATCATCGACGCCAAAATCTCTAGATGAACATAGAGCTCCCGAGAAAGTAACCAAGAAGCATATCAGTACCTCGCCTGCTGGAAGTGGTTCTGAGACGCTACCGTTAAAGACCATCGCAGGCAACACGGTTCCAACTAAAAAGAGGTTGAAGACTGAGATTGGAGCACCGAAGCTTGAGAAGAAAGGATCGTTTCGCACCGCGTTTAGGAAAGGCTCAGTTACTACACTCTCCAATCTCTGGAACAAAGAACCTGCATCGTCTGAAGTCATATCGAATAAACCAGTAGCCCGGCCATCGAGGAGTGCGCCTATACTCTCTTCCAAATCTCACCTTCCAGTTAGTCAAAAACACCCCTCAACTGGTTGGCATCCTCTGTCACCGCAGCGCGGGAACCCGAACTTTTTCTCATCCAGAGATTTGGGAATCACTACAGACACAACCTCCAGAAGCCCGAGTCGGTCTAGTTATGTCTCGGTCCATGAGCAGAGGCATGACTCGCTCCTCTCTACGACGGATACTTACTCAATACATTCTGATGGGCGACCGGTTTCGCCGACAGCGTATAGAACTCACTTACGAGTATGTTCTTCCAATGGACCTAGGCGTTGCGCATCTTGCTGACATGAAATCCCGACTAACTTGCATAGGCCCAAAGCACTCTAATGCGAGCAGTTAGCGAGAAGAGCACAGGCCCGACTCAACCGTCGCCGATAAAACATCACCGAAGGAGCAAGTCTTTTGTTCCAAGCATATATACCCTCAAAACTAACAATTCCGAAACTTCCCTCGTCGTTGCGGCACAAACCCCACGAGCTGCATTCGAGGACAAGCAAAGTCTCAACAATCTAAGAAGAACTGGTTCTGTCGATGGCTTGTTTCCAGCACATCACATAGTGAGAAACGTGACCCGCTTCATCAGATTCGCCTCAGCTTCGTACGGCGCTTCTTTCTTACGGGTGATGGGCATTGCCGCATCCCCAACTAGCCCTCAGGAGATAAATACAAGTCACCATCATGAACACCACTCTTTCTCTACCCACACACAACTGCCAGCCTCCACCATCTTATTATCTTCATTCGTGGATCCTCAAGGTGGAAGTGACTCCAGCGGATGTACTGGCACTGGTATTCCCATGGTACACTTTGTGTCTCTGGATCACGACTCCAAGGCCGTTATTTTGACATGTCGCGGTACTCTCGGCTTTGAAGATGTGCTTACTGACCTCACTTGCGACTACGATGAGATGCGGCATAGGGGAGCTTCATACAAGGTTCACAAGGGGATTCACGCTTCCGCAAAACGTCTTCTGACTTCTAGCGTGCTGCTCACCATCACCGCCGCGCTGGAAGAGTTTCCAGACTACGGACTTGTGCTTTGTGGACACTCTCTTGGTGGTGCCGTCAGTGCTCTGCTCGCTATCATGATCTCTGAGCCATCAGAAACGGGGACTGCCTTCGTTACAGCACAACCAGAACTTCCGCAACTTCTCCTTCCTTCCTCTGATAATGCAGGAACGGCGCCGATACAGTCACATCTCCCAATTGGCCACTCGATCCATGTCTACGCGTACGGCCCCCCATCCTGCCTCTCACCCTCCCTGCGTCTCGCCACCCGCGGCCTGATTACCACAATCGTGCACAACTATGATCTGGTCCCCTACCTCTCACTCGGCGTATTACATGACATGCAAGCCGTCGCACTAGCATTCAAAACAGACGACTCGGGTGCAAAGCGCGAGGTCAAACAACGGTTTTGGGGGGGCTTGTGCGGCAGCTTCAAAGAAAAATGGAACCATGGCTCACAGACTGCCGAAGAAGATGGCGAGGAAGACCAATGGGCTTACGCAGCGTTGAAGGCATTACGAGCTAGTATGCAAAGCATAAAGCTGGTACCACCGGGCGAGGTGTTTGTTGTTGAGTCTATGCCTGTGCTCCGTCGAGATGCTGGTGTGACGGAGGGTAATTGGTTGGGGAGGCCGGCGACGAGAGTTGTGCTGAGATATGTGAGAGATGTGGAGAAGAGATTTGGGGAGGTTAGATTTGGCGGAAGTATGCTGCTTGACCATAGTCCTGGGCGGTATGAGGCTAGTCTTGCGGTGCTTAGGAAGGGCGTGTTGGATACATGATTATGAAAGGATAGGATTACACGACTGGAATGAGATGGAACAAACATCATCGGAGTAGGGAGCTGATGGAATTAGGCTTGGGGACAGAGAGGATACCCATCACGAATTACACGAGTTATATATAGAGGAACGCCCATGTTGTTTCATTATCCTGGTATCGTCATATCGTTATATTCAAACATTCAAACTGTTTCGTGCAAACAAAGCCCTACCCCCGGACTCAATACCAGGCTTTCCGCATCTCGTAATCCAAGTTCTTCCAGTGGTACTCACTGCTCTCCATTCTGCACACCACCAAAAACCCGTCTCGCATGGATCGTGCTGATCCTATCCTTCCGCTAAACAAAGCTGCGCTTAAGAGCAGGTTCAACCTTGAAGATAGAATTAAAAACAGAGATCTAAGAAGAGAAGGAAAGCTAGAAAATCTATATATACCCCATGTTATAGACTATCCCAACTGGGTTTAGTAACCACGTGTATGCATGAAACCCTTTCCATCGCACTTCTCGAGACTATTTGCACACAGTGTGGAGGTGGGGAAAGGTCTGCAGGGTAGCGATGTAGCTCTCGAACTGGGTTGCTTTAACAATGCGCCATGTGACAGGGTTTGAGTGAATTACTTCTTGGGAAATGTCGAAATCGAGGGTCAATGTACGAAGACATGGACAACACTCTCGCAGATTGACCAAATAGGCCGCGGTGAACTCGATATTCAACTCAATCGAACCATTGTACTAGACTGTTTCTGGGAGCTCCAGGACGTGGACTCTTGGGAGCTTCGCGAAAGTGTCAATGTTCAGAGGGCCAGTTTGACCGGTAACGTATAGCGCTTGCAGCTGTGGAATCTTTGCCAACAGCTTTGCGAGTAACATTTCACCATCCTCTCTCGCAACCTCCTTAGCCTAGCCGAAATCTCCAACCTCAAGAACTTCAGCTTACTGAACAAGTAAAACGATACAGTGCTCAGAAACTCATACGGTGGTACACCACGGATGTCGAGATGATTGAGATTGCTGACCCCCACCCCCCCCCCCCCGGGGTTGACTCGACCTAAGCGAGAGTATGGTTCCATTCATACGTCAGTAGCGACAGCTTCTCAAACTTCGGCAGCTCCTCACTGCCTGCGAAGTAGAGAAGGTTCGTGCCTGGCGATTTTGAACTGAGCGATCGGAGCCGTGGTCAACAGTATGCTTGTAAATCTTGACGTTTGAGACTTGCAAGAGGGAGGAACGGAAACAGGTTCTCAATAAACGTCTGTGTGGTGATAAGAGGCGGACTTTGGGTTGAAGTGGTGCGGCGGGCGCAGGAGTGAGTTTGTTGGCGCCCTCGATATTGAGGCCCACATAAAATGTCCATCTATGAAACAAAAGTTAGCAGTCTGCACAATCCTCAATGGAACAGGGTATAGTACTCCAGCGTCTCCAACTTCCTCGTTTTCTTGCCATCGGTTTTAAGATTCTGATAGACACTCTCAACCAAATCCCAGTCCACCTCACCATAGACCATACCATGAACGGTCCATTTGATCACATCTCCAGTAATCTTCTTCGCCAATGTCGAGATCCACAAGCTTCAGCTTGAAATCTCGGTTGCTGGTGGGAAGGACGATTTCGTGGAACTCCGATATTTATGACTTTGCAGCTAACCAAGTCTATCACAGGTACCGTTTTGGTGGGACCCAAGCCAGGACCCGATAGCACAGAGCATAAATGGGACTGGCTCGTAGCTTTCTAGCTCTGCTCGCTCCAATCAGTCGGCTCCAGTCTGAGACTGACCACGGTCAGCAGCAACGTTGCCGGGTACACCAGGAAGCAGCCCACCGGTGTTATCTTATTTATCGGGTATTTTGTTGGTAATATCATCGGTCCTCAGACTTTCTTTGCTACAGAAGGTCCTTAGGTCCTTCTATACTTCAGCTTTTGCGTTAGTTCTTATGCCTGGTATTCTCATCGGGGCAGAAGAAAGCTAACTACAGCAAAGCCTCTTGATTATGTATAGCATTAAGACCGTCCCCCCTCGTTTATGTGCTGTATCTACATATGTGGATGTTTAACAGGAAGTGAGATTTCGAGGCTGTTGATGATACAGGATCGAGCTCAGAATTGGAGAAGAGGATGATCGAGTAAGGAATGCAGGATGTTACTGATCTAGATAATAAGGGCTTCTTCCGCTATAGCTTATGAGCTCTGCGGTCCTCCAATCTCCAAAGGATTTAATGCAAAGGCATATTATCCAGCGGCGCATAGATATCTCACTAGAAGCTACACGATAGTGTGAACGATGGTGGTCAAAGTATGCTAGAAAGTCTTGATACCATAAAATTCACGGTTTCTCCGAAGCAGACTAAACATTCAGCCTAATTGGGCAAAACGCAGAGTCTTAGCAAGAAGCACATCTCAGAAGCAAACAATGGTTGTTAATAGGGTTGGAAATATTGGCATTGGGTTTAGCTTAAACTGTCCCATAAATAGCAGCACTTCAAAAGACCTAGAAACGCACCTACCCTAAGGAAAAAAAAAACCCTTCAAAAACATCAGCGTCTATCTGCCACCTGATAATCCTTCCTTTCGAAGGAGGATACAGGAAAAAAAATCATAACACATCATGAGGTATTGAACCACACCTGATTTGAACAGATAACCTTTGGGTCTGGAATCCAACGCGCTACCGTTGCGCCAGCGGTCCTAGATATGACATTTTATGATTTGAAGGCAGATAAGTAAATTATAAACTAATTTCTCTGAATAGACCCATTTTTTTTAAGGCTGAGATCTTTAAAAGCAATCACTTTTCATCTGCATGAGGAGGATAAAGATCAGGACAGAGTCTCGTGTGAAAACGAGAGCACAGTCCAATATATCTAACAATGTTGAAGTACGTTTCCTGTCTCTCAGGGTAATAACTTCTAAGTTTTACAGCCTAGGTTGCGATTATTTGAAGATACTCCGCAGAACACTCATTCGTCTTATCAGATACAAAATATCATCCGTGCAGTACGGCTCTGGTTCCTCCCCCAAGCCTTCCCACTTTCTCGTCCCGTCAATCCAGCCGGAAACACCTATCGATCAATGCCCTCCTCATTCTGCGAGAAATGCGGTACATATCTACGTTCTCAATCAGCATCCCATTGCCCCAATGTCAAAGCAAATAAACATACCTGTATATAATCGCAGGACCAGTCCGCCTTTTACACAAGTCACTCAAGTTGTCAAGTTTTGCCTGCATCCGAGACAAGTGTTTTTTTGTGCTAATGAACGGTACGAGTCTGACAACGCTCTCACGGAATCCGTGATTCAATTGGGAAATATTGCTGTGTCACGATATGGACCACGTGACCAGGGGCCTTAGGCTCAGTGATGAATGTCACAGTAAAACCCTGGGAAAAGAATTCCGTATATACCACTGGTCGGTTACCTACAGGAGGAGGCGAGCAAGAGATTGTCGGTATGGCTAAATATCACGTGACTGCTAGACGTTATAGCCGGCTAGCAAAGGAAAATCCCTCAATATATAGTCTTTGTAGTTTCCTTAAATAGGAGCTTCGTGCTCAGATTATCATAGCTCTGTTTAACTTACAGTTTACCCAGCTTGTGACGGAATCACTTTCACGTGATTCACTTCGATTGATACTTGCCTCTTCATTCCTACACCAACCCGACGTCACTTAGTCCCTTGGGGATAGGTTCAGCTAAGTATTACCTTCCCGGAAGCTCTAAAACTTGGCAGAGTGTTGAGGACGTTACACGCTGTTATCGTGCACTTTGCGGAACATTACTTCATGCTCGACCTCCTCGATATTACGGACCTGCAATGCCCCGACTGGGTTGTCACGAGCATCACCGACAGCAGCAGGCACTTCAGGGTGGCTGCAAGCATGCACCTTGCATCTCCCAAACCTTCCAGGTTCCCTCTAGCTGCGTCTGTGCCTAAAGAAACGCAACACGGCCAGACTCCAACAGCCTATCGTGTTGACTAGTAGCCCAATACTAATGACTTTTCTCTTATTTTATTCCCACGCCCTTGAGTCGATCAAGGTCGCATCACTTGTCTGTAAATGAGTCTGAAAGAGAGAGAGATTGAGTCTACCGTACCGTCCAGTCAAATATCCCCTGCAAGCTCGAATAGTCTACGCACATAGAATGATAACAATAGTGAAAGTCCCCTCTCATTTTCTCTCATATGTAAAGCTCCATTGAAGGGCGAAGAGAGGGAAGGGAAGGAACAGCTCTATAACATGCTACTATAACGGCGGAGCTGTTCTGCAGATGTGTCTACCGACGTGAAGGTGAAAACATGACTAGACTTCCGCAGCCTACATCTTTGAGCTGAATCCAGACACTTCCTCTCTTCTCAAGCCAAACTCTAGCATCCGAAATCCTCAACATAACTTCACAGTAGGAAAGGAACAAAGAGATTCAAAGCAGTTGTGGTTTATGAATGAGGTCTTCAGCTGCAGCAGGTTGATGAGCCGTTGATTCACTTTAAGGGCTCAATTGACATGACAGAGACCTCTACCTAGCGCGGAGGGAGAGGCGAGAGGGTGACGAGAGAGAGAACAATTGTTGAAGGGCTTGAAAGATCTGGCAACTAAGAAGCAGCGGCAATGGAGAAGACGTGGTGACATGGGGCACGGCGCCGTATGAGAAACATATACAGAAGAACCACAAGCGACAAGTGTCAAAATTGGTAGGGAACCGATTGCTATTTCATCGCAGCAAAGCAAGATCTAACTTTCATTTATCATCCCCAAGCGTCAAATAATGCTCGACCCTATCAGATAGCGAACTAAGAGAAAAACATGATAATATATCACACTTATTTCTTGGTTGCCTTGACAGCAGCCTTGGTGACCTTACCGGCCTTGTCAGACTTCTCGACGGACTTGATGACACCGACAGCAACGGTCTGTCTCATATCACGAACGGCGAAACGCCCAAGAGGTGGGTAATCGGTAAAAGCCTCAACGCACATTGGCTTGGATGGAACCATCTTGACGATGGCGGCATCTGGGAATGTCAATATGGGTTCAATGTGGAAGACGGGGAATGAGACACACCTCCAGACTTGATGAACTTTGGCTTATCTTCAATGGATTTACCAGTACGTCTGTCAATTTTCTCGAGAATCTCAGAGAACTTGCAAGCGATGTGGGCAGTGTGGCAATCAAGAACTGGAGCGTAACCAGCACCGACTTGACCAGGGTGGTTGAGAACGATGACCTGAGCGTTGAAGGATTCAGCAGCCTTAGGTGGATCGTTCTTGGAGTCACCAGCAACGTTGCCACGGCGAATTTCCTTGACGGAGACGTTCTTGACGTTGAAACCAACGTTGTCTCCTGGAAGGCCCTCGACAAGCTGCTCGTGGTGCATCTCGACGGATTTGACTTCAGTGGTGACACCAGCGGGGGCGAAGGTGACGACCATACCAGCCTTGATGACTCCAGTCTCAACACGACCGACGGGCACCGTGCCAATACCTCCAATCTTGTAGACATCCTGGAGAGGAAGACGTAGAGGCTTATCAGTTGGGCGGGAGGGAGGGTCGATGGCATCAATAGCCTCGAGGAGAGTCTTTCCGGTTGACTTTCCAGCCTTGGTCTCCTTCTCCCATCCCTTGTACCATGGGCAGTTGGCAGAGTTGTCAATCATGTTGTCACCGTTGAAACCGGAGATAGGGACGAAAGCGACAGACTTGGGGTTGTATCCGACCTTCTTGATGAAGTTGGACGTCTCCTTGATAATTTCTTGGAAACGAGTCTCGGACCACTTGGTGGTGTCCATCTTGTTGATGGCGACGATGAGCTGCTTAACACCAAGAGTGTAGGCAAGGAGAGCGTGCTCACGAGTCTGGCCATCCTTAGAGATACCAGCCTCGAACTCACCAGTACCAGCGGCGATGATGAGAACGGCGCAATCAGCCTGGGAGGTACCGGTGATCATGTTTTTGATGAAATCACGGTGACCGGGAGCATCTGAGAGGTGTTAGTTGGTGAAGCGGACGAGGCGAGATCAGAAAATAAATACTTACCAATGACGGTGACATAGTACTTAGGAGTCTCGAACTTCCAAAGAGCGATATCAATAGTGATACCACGCTCACGCTCGGCCTTTAGCTTGTCAAGAACCCAGGCGTACTTGAAAGAGCCCTTGCCAAGTTCGGCGGCTTCCTATGAGAATGTTAGTGATCATACTGCCAACATGGGTTTGGATGAGAAAGCCGTGATGAAAAAATAGGGATGCATTCGTTGATGGTCGATGTGGTGTTGTGACAGTGTTGAGGGGTCGATTGTGCTAATGCCAAGCCTGATGAAAATCGCAAAATTTCTTGGACCCACTGAGGGGCAATTTTTGCTGCGATAACAAACGGTGACGATGAGGGGAAAAGATGGATGCCTTTACCTTCTCGAACTTCTCGATGGTACGCTTGTCAATTCCACCGCACTTATAGATCAAGTGGCCTGTGTGAATCATCAGAGTATGTCCCGGTATGTGTGTGTGCACACGTGTGTTGGGGGGACTGTAAGCGCTTACCGGTGGTCGTGGATTTTCCGGAATCGACGTGGCCGATAACGACCACGTTAATGTGCATCTTCTCCTTACTGCAAAGATGTCAGTGAGGTTCTATTGAAGATCTGCGAAGACATCGCGGTAAAGATATCGCGGCTGGCATATATCCTGCGAAGACCTCTTTCTTGATGGGTTTGATTTCACTCACCCCATGATTGCGGTAGTGTTGTTTAATGGTGTTGTGTTTTTGTAGTTGTTCCTATTGGAAGGGGGTTTATCTGATGAAGAATGTCAGTGGAAATGATCTCAAGGAGTTGTGTCGATGGTGTTTAGGGCACTCACTTGCAGGTTGGTACGCTTGGTATCAGGTGTGCAGACGAGGTTTTAAAATATCGATGGAGGGGAAGAGGTTTTGTAGTCTAACGAGAGAGTGCGCTCTTGGCGCGCTAAGCACGCTAAGGGCAAGCTAACGTGCAAAATGTGAGTCATTGGTTGGCTGCGTTAAATAAGACTCCATATTCACGAAGCACAGGATTACAGTCACAGATTCTCCTCTCACGTGGCGAAACTCTGGATATCTAAATTGTATACTCATACGGCGATATCTCTTCCCATCTATTTGACTATATTGGGTCGCTGCGAGGTGGAAATTGGCTCTCTGGAGACAGTTGATGGCCAACGCACCAGTTGAGAAAGTGAACGTGACATAAGGTTGAAGGATTGATTGGATGTGAATGACGCTGGTGAACTTTACTTCAAGAGAACGGAAGGATCAATATGAGTGGAAGCATTAGCTAACTGCTAATTGAACAAAGCCATACCATCCACCTATTCTTGCAATCCTTCTGATGTGATTGCCGCGCGCCTGCTCGAGGTCGTATCCAAGTGGCAAGGCTGCGCTTCCAGACTCGAACTGTCTGTTGTAATAAAGGCCCTACTGCTTCACGGGCCTTGAGGCTCCCAACAAGAATGTATCCGCACAGTTGCATATGCTCAAAACTTGAATGTCTGGCTTACCTATGTTCACTCCTGCACGCAGCAGGAGGAAGAGGCGGTCTGCACGCTCCACTTCAACATCACTGCTCGAGATACACTACAAGACATACGTTGCTGGAGAATTCCTCGAGGACTTCCTTCTTCTGCTCAGCCGTGCTAGAAATGTATCGTGAACTGTGTAGCAATTCACTTCTTTCGTCTTCCATCGCATGCTTCGCCGCTCCGTTACTACGCTGAGGAGTCGTCGTACAAACTCTATATTGGAGGATTCTGCTAGGAATGTGAGCCGAGTGAAGTAACCAAAGCCGGTGTCGATGTTTAAGAATGTATGGACGATATTAAAAAAGCGACAACAGCAGCAGACCTCCATATCTGTCTTGAAAGTTCATAGAAATTGTAAGAATTTACGATTGCTGTCAATTAGGTTACACTGTCAGGGCTCGGCAGAGACTTCAACAATCGTCTTCTACTACCATTATGCCTACCTATTGAAACTCAAAGAGCTCTACGGAGATATGATGGTGATGCAGAAATGATGGTGGCCGGCACGCTAGTCATAGCGATCGGAAAACTGGACTGCGGCATTAGAAAGAATATGTAATTGTAACTTCTACAGATACGCCAAGTCAATGCCTCCGAGTTGTGTGCTAGTCTTCAGTAACAACTGCAATTCGTTGTGATCAAGTATGCAAGTGGTAGTATCGGAGTGACACAGAACTTTGAGAAAGTTCGATTTCGCGCGACGGTGATATTCTATGGCTCTATCGTATATTTTGAAGAGCTGATCCTTTTATTACGTCCAGGTTTTGGTCGGATTTAGCTCTGGTGCAGAGCTGCGTTGTCTGATGACTGCTGAAGCATCAAGCTATAGCTAGCTCAAGAATTATAAATATTCCATCTTATTGTCTGAAGCAGTCTGACACATTTGCCATCTGTCTACTGTTGTTTGAGCCAAACTGATCTAGTGCTGTTGTCTAAGCCAATTTGAGGATAGATATGCTTGCATACTGGCTTCATCCTCAACATCAGGTGGCGGGAACTCAGGTATCTCCATTCTCTCGCAATCCGGCAAGTCCTTGACCCATGCTCCGTTGTCAAACTTGTACCCGATCAAAGCTCTCGATGGTGCCCCGCCCTTGAACATGAAAGTTGCACACTCTTCGCAGTCCTCATTCTCGTACCGCTGCTTGCCAATCTCATCCGCTTTTTCTCGAACCTGGCCAAGTCAGTTGAATTCTATTGTTTACTACAACGAAATACTTACCGAATAATGGATGAACTCAAAGGTTCGTGACGACTTGGTGGCCGGTCGAATCCCATCTTGAAATGATTCATTGGCAGGTTGTCGAACGCGAGATCCAAGGAAGGACCAAAACCTGCTTGGGAGGAAACCGGCATAGAATGGATCCTTTGCGCCATCAAGCCACGAAGTCACTACCTGGTTGCGAGTCGGAGCCAGGATACTCTTGAGATAATTTTGGTCAAATTCAAGGTGGCCAGTCTTTCGGCATTCATCGACAATCCAGGCCAATGCCAGATTGGCAATCTTTCGATTTGGTTCATTGCCGCCGACGTCGTTACTGTGAAGATTCAGCATGGGATCATATGCGATAGTCTCGTAAGGTTTGACAAGCAGCAACTGTATGTAAGGAGAAAGACTTACTGATGTCCTGGAAACCAGCATTGTGCCAATTTGGGCTTGATGACATTACCATTAGCGTCATGAATTCTTTGAGCTTTAGGATCTAGCCACCAAATTGCAGGGTAGAAGGACGCTCGATGTTCATCCAGAGCTAGAGCATGAAAGGAATATTCGACTCTCGGGGGCACTTGCATGTTGAGAAATTGGTACTTGTCGTTGGTATGGAAGAATTCTGCGAGCCAATTTGAAGGAACTCCTCAAAGTGTCAGCAAACAACCAGAGTCCAGAATCAGGGGCCATTCATTGCAATGAGCTACTAACCTCCAAGTGCCCCGACAGTTTCCCAACATCCCACAATCTTTATAATTACCTTATCGGGAGGAGTTCGCCATGCAGTCTCATCTAGTCTATTCTCGACCATGTACATTCGAAGGGATTCCTGCCATGCTCTGGGGCCTTTCGTTGACGTGTACATGTTGTAAAGGTCTTTGAAGTGGATAGCGCCCGCAGCAGATAGGACTCCAATGGTGCCAACTAAACCAACGTCAGCATCAGCGCATTGCAACCCGACGGCAGACTTACTGAAAGCTGCGATAGTCCGAGCCGTATAAGCGCCGCGCGAGAAGCCGAACAAATATATCTCATCGCCCTGTGTGTAATTCTCGGCCAGGAATAAATATGCTTCTCGGGCGTTTTGCTCGAGACCTTCACCAAACGCACCTGTATACTGTTAGATGTTTTCAGAAACGTGAATATATTTCATTTACCGTCTATAATCGTCTCAAAGCTCGTGGAGAGTCCTGATCCTACACCGGACTGGTAGAAGACAATCTGGTTATGCTTCTTCCGAGAGCGTCTACTAAATTTATGCGTTGATAGAGCACCACAGAGCGCCGCAACATCAGTAGGAATTCCGTCGTCCCCTGTGGAGGCCGACTGCCAGGTACCATCGCACGCAATAATGATTTTGGTTGCCCTCTTTCGGCACATATTAATAACGGTGGAGATTTAGGTAGGGCTTGAGAGGACGCGAATGTCCCACAAATTGTGAGTTGACGAAAAGCAATCAATACTTAGAAAGCATGGTGTTGAGAAGGGCAGAGTACTCATTTGAGGAGACGGAAGCAAGTGACGGTCTTGGCATATCGTGATGAACACAACAGGAAAGGGATACCTGTGAAGCCTTCTCTATACGTTTCCGGAGGATTCTGTATCATCCATCCATGACCCCCAAAGGAACTTGATCATATGGAATGCCTGTCATTTGAGCGGTCTAGAGCAGTCTGGCTTGGCACTTGGGTAGTTTGAAGTAGTGGTTGACACTTTCGGAGATGCATTTAGCATCTTGAATGTATAGATAAAACACCCAATGTAGCTAATATTGGCTACCATTCTCTAGTTTGGTAGAATCAGAAGTGAGGTTATGTTGCTATTATCTCATTGAAATTTGCAGAACATGAGTTGCAGAAGTTTCCCAGCATGGCAAGAACTACTTGCGACGAGACCTAAAGCTCTCGGTTGTGATCTACTTTTGCTATGCAAGCAGCTGTCTGATCACTTCTGCGATATTCAGAGCTTGAAGAATCGACATGTCCGGTGTCTTTGATGCCTTAATGGATTGCATTGATCTCCCAACATCTCAGCTGTGGAAAGGAAGGAGACACTTCGACCGTTGTTGCCTTGGGGACGAAAGTCCTAGCTCTTAAACATCTCATAGCCTTAGCGTAGTATTAAGCCAGCTGTTCAAGTTGTTGGTTGAGAGAAATGTTTGTGGCTGCACGAACACAACGGCCTAGAAAACCACACTGATGACCGACGGCGGAAGAACATGTCACTTGTTACAGTATATCAAAAACTAGCCTCCAACACTATCACTTGGAATACGGACTATATTCACAAATCAATGTGGAGCTATGCATTGGTCTTCACGAACCCAAGGGGTTGAGCGATAGCGTGCTGTTCTGTTACGTGACAAATTGTCCTCGATCCGTAGTTGCTGCGCGTACCACTGTGACATAGAAGATGAAATTTCTGGAACTCCGTACGAATTTCTAATTCTTTTCAAAGCCACATATTCGCATCATCATATCTTTAGGTTCACACACACTATAGCAGAACATCAGGGTGCAAGGGGAAAAACTGGAAATTTTTGTCTGAGATACACGACTTCATTGTGTCATCAAGGATCACACAGCCTGGGAAAAGATTAATATGTATGCTTAAATGACTCGATTGAGGCGTACGCTAAGGAGCACCTGTAGTTGCAGACAAAATGCACGTCTTGAAGATGAATCAGCACTGTACTGTAACACGGGGCTAGAAATAAACAGTGTTGAGGGAAGCGCCCATATATGCTTATGCTTTTCTCGATGGCCGTACACGCTCGCCTTAACTAGGCTGTGCCCTATTTACAACCAGGAAAGTCAAAATAATGCATCGCGAAGCTTACCATCTAGAAAATTTCCTCGACTTGCTTCCATGCCTCTCCCGTCGAAGCCTTCTCCCGCTCCTGCCAGTACTTGCCATTGAATCCCCAGTACTCCTCTCCAGTAACCTCACATATGGTCTTTGCGAACCATTTAGGTTCGAACTCCTCTCCGTGCTCTTCGCGTGCCCGTCGTGTGGCACGCTGCTTCTCCTCGACACGATTCTTCTCTGTAGCAGCGAGGTCATATTCTCCGTCCTCCATGGCGCGCTGATCCGGTCGTAGTCTGGTATCAGTGGGTGGCAGCCATGGCCGGAGATCGTCATTGATATCATTGAGTGTGACCACGAATGGCGTGAGGTTGAACGGTATACCGGTACAACGCTGGTTGGCTTCCCAAATAAGGAATGCTTGCTTCGGGTCGCTGACGCTGTTTCGGTGATGCAAATTCCCGGGCTTGGGCTCTTCTATTGTTTCTTCGTAGCCTGGCGTTAGGCGAGCGTAGAATTTGCTGTTCCAGCGACCACCAAGAGAGAATCGAGTTTGTCCTGCAGAGTCCTTGACATGCCCAGAGATCAAGTATGCTGAAGATGCTTTCCAGCCTCGTGCCTTGAAGTCAATGAGACACGTCTCCCCAGTTGTCCAATTCTTTACCTCCATTGGACCGTAATTGTCTACTGTAGGCGAGCCAGTAATAATGCCGATGACCGAGGAGGTGACCTTTTTCCAGGTATACAGCTCTTCTTTTCCGCCTTCAGGTCGGAGTCGAAGGAACCAGGTGCCCAGAGGATTGATATCGAAAGACTTTCCGTAAAACTTAGACTTCACCGCAGATTCACCCCAGTACGTCCAGTTAGGAGACTCTGCCCAGGCAGCGCCAATAGGCGGGTGATGCGAAACTTGCTCGATAAAGAAGCGGTAGTTCTTGTCAGGCCGGACATACTCAAATGTCTCGCCCAATAGTGGATTGAAAGGTTTAGCCACACGCCCGATCGTTGATGCATATTCACTGGCTGCGAAGGCTGCGACGTAGACCATTCGTTCGGTAGGATCCGTTCTCTCAGCAGCCAGATCAAGAAGGTCCGCGTACTCCATGTCTTCGGCACATCTTTGGAGGAGGGATGTAGGTTCGTTGAATGATACAGGGAGTGTCATCTTCGTCATATCTTTACCGATCATGGACTTCAAAATACTCTAAACTTGTGTTAGCTTCAAGTAAACTCAAAATAGGGGAGACGTACCCATAACGAGATCTTTGGTCGATCATCAGCGTCCATCTTCAATTTCAGCCTGATGCCTTGCTCATAACCCTTGAAGGAAGAACTGATATCTAAGCCCTTGATAGCTACTACTTCGGCCTTCTGCTCTTCCTGCTTCAAGAGGGGTGTCGGTGGCATCTTCGAAACAACCTCAACTTCACCAGCACCCACAGCGTCAAAGAACTCCTCGTCATCATCTGACTCCGAATCGCTCAAGTCTTTAAGGTCTGTCAGTACAGACTTCCGCCGATAGGAGCTTGTAGTCGTAGGTTTGCGGCGCTTAACTGCAGCCGCAGTACCATCTTCGTCTAGGGATACTCTTTTCAGAGCGTCAGTGAAATCGCTTGGCTCCGCACGAGAGTCTGGCCGACTAGTACTCTCCATGACTTCACGCAGGGCACGTTTGGTCATTTTCCGCCTCTCCTCTGATTCACCGACGCGTGCTTCGAGCACCTCTTGCTCACGCGCCACCTGTGCCATGCTATCTTCCCACATTCGGCGCATTTCAGCCTCACGATCAAGGCGATGTTGCCAATAAGAATCTCTGTCTTTTGAAATTTTCAAGAGATCTCCAACGAGACCCTTGAGATTTCGTATAGATGAGTCGTATGTTTGAACAGCTTGGACGGCTATGGGGTCGGATATTGTCAATGCAGGGTTCCGTGTTTGTTCGCCCTGCAGAGCTGCATTCACTTGACCTAGCATATCAAGTTGCAATCTTGCTGATTGGGCCGTTATACCAAATGCGTCCTTAGATGACGCCGGCGCATCACGGTCACTGGAGCCATCGCCATATTCATCATCGTCGTCTTCACCATCAGGTAGTACCGAAGCGTGGCTTACCATCTTGTTTATATCACCACCCATGAAGCTAGGCTCATAAGACCCATATGCAGTCCCTTCGTCTTCATCTGCAACACTTCCGGACGTAGTAAAAGCAACTCGTTGGCCTATAGGTTTTGATTCAGAGCGACTGAGTTGCGTGCTAGTTCGCTGTAAATCCAATATGCCTGTAGCCTCACTCCCAGGTATAGACAAGTCTCTAAATCGTCCTTCGTGGGCCTTGGCTTGTTGCAGAAGCTGAGCGTTCCTTCTCCTTTCTTCCTGCTCTTCCTTGGCTTGGTCTTTCGTCCACTGGATCGAGTTGTTCAAAGCCCAGAACCATCTCTTCGCCTCGATTTCATGGTTGGCTTTAAGATTGTACTTCACCGAGGACTTTCCGATGATGTCGAATTTCGTCTTTTCTGTAGGGTCCATGTTCAGTCTGGCGATGCACATATTGATAGCACCACGGCAAGCAGACCCAGAATCATCCTGATGTTTGTAGTAACTCATAACCCCATTATCAAGCACGAACCATCTCAACTGATATCCCTTACGGTAATTTGTCCATTTTTTGAGATAGCCCTTCATCTCACGGCCTTCTTTTCCAGCTAGTGGGTCACCTGGAGCAGCATTAGGCTGAGCTGCATTTCCTAGAACTGCCTTCTCCTGGATTCCTCGTTGCGCCGCAACAGCTGCTGGCGATTTCTTCAGCACTGCTCTTGTGCCATCATCTTTCGTAACATCCTGTGGCAACTTTCCTCGCCTATCTCTGCGGAATGGATCTGCTCCGTGAAGAAGGAGGACCTGAATGAGCTGCTTGTTCTTCTTCCTTGCGGCTTCGTGTAGCAGAGTTCCCCCAGATTGTATAGTTGTGATATCTGATGCAAACTCTCCGCCATTAATATCCAGAACTGTCTTCACTCGTGGCTCTTCCAAGACCTCGCCCAATCTATCGTAATCGCCTTGTGCAACCAGTGCCTGTACATCTCTTATTTTTTCATCTGCAAATATTGATCGCGATAGTTGCAGTTGCTGGAATATATCTGGGGTCCTGGCGAGATCGAGAGGTAGTCGCCCTTGGTAATTAGAAATTGAGTCGTTGATACCAGGTTGGTCAAGAAGGAGCCGGACAATTTGCCCACGGCCCTGTTGCGCTGCGATATGCAGTGCAGTATTTCCCTCCTTATCCCGCGAATTGATATCAATTGTGCCGGCTCCGTCCGACAGTACATACTCAACAACAGGCTGCTCGGCGCATTGAACTGCCAAATTCAGTATGCTTGTGCCATCTAATACTACTCCTGTCCCGTCCAGGCTTGTCCTGCTGCTATGTGTTTCGCGGATCGCTTTCGAAATAGAAGCAGTGTCACCGCTGCGTAGAGCTTCGAAAATACGAAACTTTCGAACAGAGGATTCAATGGTCAACCCTTTTTCTAAAGCTGGCGTTGACGCCGTCGCGGGTCGGGACTGTACCGTGTTTGAAGTCGAGCGCATGAGACCCGAGATTCCAGTGGGAGGTTTTTGGGAGTGCCCAAGGCTGTGGCGCGACATCTTGAGGGAGGACGAGGAGGTTGCGGCGTTGGGAGGAATGGTTAACGAATCTCTTTCTTTGCCGTCTTCGTTCTTTTCATTTGTTTCCTTCCCCCGCAGATATGACAGAGCAGAGCTTTTGCTTCGTTTGTGACTGCTTGATCTAAGGTGTATGCAGTCAGTACATACGCTGGGTAGTATATGTATCGTCTGCCAATGTATCGTCTGCCAACAAGGCGCAGCGAAGCATACTTCGTGAAATGAAGGCTGAATAATTCACTTGGCAACAGAATTCTGAACAACATCAGACTAAGGCTGTCAGGCTGGACTTACGAATCACCAGGTTCTGACATGGTATTTGCCGTGGAAGAGTGATTTGAGACAAGGAGGATGGTGTACTGCAGGCGGTTTAGCTGGGCCGTACCGCTAATGTAAATTTACCTCCGCCGTAAGCAGGAAACAGTTCTGAAAGGTTGGATACGGTGGTAGGTATCTGTGATAAATATGCGTAAGATAGCAAAGACAAGATGGCCTGGATCAATAACAAAAGCGGTAATGTTGAGGCTAAACTGGTCTTTCCATACCTCCTGCGCCTGTGTTGAGAATGACGTCGGATTTACAGTTCTTGATCAGAAGTTGAGGGATGAACAACAAAACCAAAGCTACACCTATTACAAGATCACGTATTATTAGACAAGTACTAATCGAATAGCATTTATTTTTAGTGCATTCTTAAGCAAGTTTGATGTTCTATAAGTGATGTAATTCTTAAAATCTTCTAATATTTTGTGTGCCAGCCTTTTGCCTTGATTACCGCATCAACCCGATATGGCATACTGTCCGCAACTTGTCCAAAAAGACTATCCGAGAGGGCTTCCCAAGCCTCTATTGAGGCTTGCTGTAAAGCGTAGATAGCAGCCTCCAATTTGCCAATATCGGTGAGCTCGGGGTGCATCTGTAACAATTGTTTTTAAAGGTGGAGCCAGATATGTTCGATCAGGTTCAAGTCGGGGCTATATGGAGGCCTTTCGAGAAGTATAATAGACATTTCGGTGAACAATAGGCGTAACGCGCGGGCAGCATGTATCGGAGCGCTCGTTATCTTGAGTAAATTGTAGGCCAGGTTCCCAGATTTAGAGCTATCTCGATCTCTGCCACCGAACCACCTATTTCAGATGCCCCGACAATCTGACCTCGCTCAAAAGGATTCAATTTCTTCTTTTGAACTCGGTTTGAATGTATCGGAGCAAGTGGACTACGTCGAGGTGGCATTTTGGGTGTTGGAAGTGGTAGTGGTAGTGTTAGTGTGGGAGGAAGCCGAAGCGCGATTTTTTGATGTTCCACCCTCAAATTTTTGAGCTAGTACTGTAAACGAAAGTATTACGTGACAGAGTGGTATTCAACCAACATGCGGGTACCGTGATGGATTCGATTTCTTCCTAAGGAGACCTGTCCATGAGAGGAATAACTAGGTATCACTTTGTAAAGTCTTTTATCTAGTATTGTGGAAATATTGCTTCACGTACATATTCCCCATAAATAGACTCATCGCTACCATACCAACAGCCATGTGGCACAGCGGTTGACTTTTCTCGCAAGAATGCTCAAGCCGTTTAGAGCCAAAATACAACATATCAGGTAACTTGCCACTTCGATGGTTAACGATTGTGAACACAATGGCTTTGATACGTTATTTCCGAAGCTCAAGCACAGCATCCTGCCATAGGTACAGACTATCCCTATCCGTTGCCTTTTACCATTCCCATAGCCAAGTCCAGTGCACTCCATAACCAAACAGATTGCCAGCCCGAGTTCTGGGCATCAGAACAGTCCACCCTTAGGTACAGCAAATACCCAAACACATGTTATAGCAGCACTACCCAGGACAGCAAAAAGCAATGCTTGAATAAAGATCTGATCCTGAACCTGCCTCAAAGCAGGTTCCTGGATCCAGACTTCACGGTCAAATATTTTCCTCACAATGTTCCTCCTCGCGTACCTTTCAGTCCAGTACTGCGTCGTAGCATCATTTCTCGATGTGCTCCTTGGGTTCAAAGGATCATCACTAGGCCTGCAAAGTTCTGTATCTGGTGATGAGGATGTATTTGGTGAGTTGACAGAGTTTGAGGCTGTCTGGAACATCTCCCAAGGACGAACGTGGCGATGGTGTAATCCATGGAGCACAACACACATCCCCTTCCACGCTGCAACACTAGTACTTATACCCAATACCCACAGCAACATACAGAACCAGCGCCATCGTCTCGGTGCTGCACTCATTGAAAGAACCATAGCAATGACGAGACCAAGCACGATAAGCGCAGCGCCAAGACCTCTAGCGAAGATGACTCGAGGTCTGTTCCCATTGCAGATAGCGTCAAGTATGAAATTCGGGTGATGCTGTATTCGTAGAGAGCTCTCAACACTCTGAGATACGAATTGGAAGGCAGAAGGAGAGGCTGTGGTTTGTAAGGCGGAGAGTACTGCGTAGCGTTCTGCCGCTGATAGGTTAAGTTGGCGTGGTGAATTCTCGGCGATATAGGTTGTGATGATAGTTTCCAATTCGGGGCGAAAGTATTCGCGATTCTGAAAAACTGCTTCATGTTAGCTTTAGCCGGTACTAAGGAGTGTAAGAGTGCTGACATGGGTAGTGCAGGCCGTGTTTTTCATAAGCAACACGAGAGATGGCGGCCTTTCTATCTTCAGTATTGACGGGGTCTCCATTTGACTGACTCCCATCTTCCTCTCCTTTACTTTCTAGCACTTCCCATGGCGCGATGGCTCCAGCTCCGATTAAAGTGGAAGCCGTAATAGTTCCCGTCGGTGGCGGAGCGTTCGGGTTGCCTCTCTCTCTGGGCTTGAAATCATTGGAAAACATAGTTCCCTTAAAAACTTGACGAACTGTAGCTGACATCGGTGTCTTTTTCGTTGTGTCACGTTGGAACTTTTGTAATGCGTCATCTTGTAGAGCTGCAGTCCAGACAGGTTGCTCTGCTGTCTTCTTTAGTAGCGCTGGAGAGTTGTATCGGTGCGTGTAGTCACGGAGCCAGAGATAGAATTGGAGGTTTTCCGCGCAGTGTACCTTGTAATTGAGGTAATAGTAAAAGTCAAGTGTTGTACAAGGCTTTAAAACATCAGTATTGCTGTCTCTTGATGTCACGAGCATCCACAGCAGCAATGTGCGCTTGCTTCCTGAATGCGGAGGAAGTACATACTGGACATGTCTCGTGATTTATAATTTTGTCAAAAGTCAATCGTTCAGGAATTCCTCTTATTGATATTGCACTGCTACGGGTAGTGTCAGATTTAGATTCCATGACTGAGCCATCTGATGATGCTGGTGGAACGCAGTCCGGGCGGCGATAGAACAGATACTCTCTACACTCTTTAAGAGCAACCATGGTAGAAATTTGAGAAAGAGATGTAACAGAACGTTCGGGAACTCTCGTGCTCTTGTAGGATCAGAGGCAACACAATAGATGGCTTGATAGAACGAAAGAAAGGGGATGGAAAGAAAGACCGTAAAGTGAGGGATTCCGGAGCTGAACACCACGAGGCAGACTACTCTTAAGTAAAACATTGACTAGCAAAGCACTAGCTCCTGCATCTAACACCAGACTATCAGCCATCGTTCTGACGGCGGAACGTTTCGATCTAAACATATATGCTAGAACAATGCATTCTCTTCTAGTAACATGTCCAACAACACTATTTATTCAAACAGCCCTCCATCAACCAACTCAATGAAGTGGTGATCATCGTAGGACAAGCAAGCATGTCCAGGCAGCTTGAAGTTTGTTGCCAAGCTTCACTGGATAAAGCCGAGCGAATGTAAATTGCCTATGCTGTGTTAGCGGAAGCCACAGCTCCATGGAGCCAGGGCTAAGACATTTTCCTTGGCAATATTGGTGAACCATGTTGGTGTGGCGGAAGGGATGTGTGCTGATCCAGATCTATCGTACAAGGGTATTTCAGGAGCTGGGAAATTGAAGCTTTATTTCTGTCTAGATGTAGGTGAGCTGACCCATGACCAGTATTTGACGCTAGTGAGCGAGGCTCACCTGACCCACACCAATTTTACCAAAATCCACCTCACCTCTTGCTTGCATACTTTATCCACACCTACTAATAACAACAACCCAACTCAATATGTCTCTTCAAACTAATGTAATCTATTCCGAATGCTTTTCAGAATACATTAGAGAGCTAACCTGCAGTATAGGAACACTATCTGCGCTACAAGGCTCTCTCCTCTTGACCTCTCGGTATGAACGTATTTGAAACCAACGTAAGCAAAAGATGAGCCGAAATCCTTTACTAATGTATTATTAATGCATTAGAATGAGAATCAAGTTTTGATAGCCCCTGGAGAGCTGTTCTGCCGCATGCCATATGACAACGTTATGTGCGCGTATAAGAGACCCGCGATGCCATTGGCAAGCTCACTCAATAGATTGATGATGCATTGTTGATGCATTATGAATACATTAATATCAAACCTTACTATTTTACTGCTTTTAGTAGTGAGAGTCGTCTGCCTAATGGATTGCTTTTGAAATGCGTCTGATCAACTGCGTTTGTATGCTTTCAAATACGCTTGAATAGTTCAATACCTACTCTTGAACAATAAGGATGAAGATCAGAAGCAATACTTTCGTTTTGTTTATGTTTAGTCCAGTTCACAACCTGTATAGAGCTGTAGGAGGAGTCTAGCATATTAGCAGTATATTTGCAATGCATTAGACGAGACTTACTTATGAATAAACTACATAATTCAAAACATTCTTCCCTAGATTTACCGTATAGCGATTGTGTCATTCGTTTGTGAAGTTCAGTGCTAGCAGATCCGGTATTAGAAGTGCATTACCTATTCGCTTCTCTTATTTTTGTTGATAACCCTACTAATTCTCTCTTGCGAATCAACTTTTGCCAATCTTCAGTAGACAGCTGTATCGTTCTGGAACTTCTCGGTTAGTATTCAGGCTTGCAATACTCAACTAAGACCTTCTCGAGTAGAAGCAACGTCGGGTTGGTATAGGAATGAAGAGGCAAGTGCAAATCGAAGTGAATCACGTGAAAGTGATTCCGTTACAAGCTGGGTAAACTGTGAAACAAACTAAGCTATGATAATTTGAGTACGAAGCTCCTATCTAAGGAAAGTACGCTGACTATATAGAACCTTCGTGTAGTACGGACTCCAGAGGAGCCCTCACGTGACGTCTAACTCAGTAATCCCTTGGATCGTTTCCATGCACGTCGAGCTGCCGAGCCCGCTACGCTGGCTAGGGGTGTTCTTCGACAGGAAGCTGACCTTTAAGCCACACGTCCGTCTTCTAACTACAAAGGCCCTCACGGTCAGCAATGCCCTTCGCTCCCTCGGCAAGACTACCCGTGGAGTACCCCCTATCTTCTTGCAACGCGCTGTAAAAGCATGCGTTCTTAAGAAATGC